>JANHGN010008583.1:64169-87886 GCA_024605025.1 Megaceryle maxima | reverse complement strand
TTCTTAAAAAAAAAAATAATTTAATAATATAAAATTCTAGTGAACACCTGCCTTCAACAATGTATTTTGATGCTAAGACACAAAAATAGACCATAAAATAGTCTCAGCTTCAGAGTTGATGACTAAATGTATTTGTCACTTTTTTATGACTTAACTATTATTATTTGTGCATGAAAAAGCATTGATGAGATGTTTCTGTAGATACACCATAAGATCCTTTAGTTTTAGAATCCAATCTGACAATTGGTTGGGCACATGATTAATTTTAGCTGATGAATAGTTGTACACATTGGCTTGCTTAAATCAAAATACAGGGAGTAATGATAGGTGGAATATGTAGAAGAGAGAGTAGACAGCAGTAACAAATCCACGTTGGCATTCTGTTTTGCATGCTTTCTGGAAGCATAGACTGTCTTTTTCTGACAAGGAATGAGCAAGTCAGTTCAATGCCCTCCTAGCTTTGTGTATATTTGGCCTTTCAGCTTCAAAGTATTTTCCAAACTTTTATTAATGATCTTTACAACATTCCATGACACCCCATTTATGAGTAACTGAAACAGAGGTGGAGTTGTTTGTGGCCACATGGTGAGTCAGCAAGATCAGAATCCAGAAGTGCCTGGCACCCAGCCTGTTGGTCAGTCACTGGATTTAGCCTTTCTCAGACCTGTCTTCTTGTGCCAAAGCCTCTTTTGGGGTTGGTTGGGTTGATTTTTTTTTTTTTTTTTTTGGTTTGTTTGTTTGTTCTGTTGCGTTGGGTTTTGGTTTTTTGGTTTTTTGGTTTTTTTTCCCCTCTCATTGCTTTCTTCCCATTTGCCTTCTACTCACCAGCAGGCCTACTGGAGATATGATCATGTTCACATTGGCAGGTAGTCTTGAATTTTCTTTCTTCCCCCATCCTTTCCTACTTAAGCAAGTGTCCAGCCTTCTTGTTCTCTTGGGTCCTGTCTTTGGCCTGTGCATTTTAGAGGAAGTAATAAGCCTTGAATTGAATGCATCTTGCACTTGTTAATTTGATACATTAGACCACAATTACTAATTAAATGACTGTACCTAACAAAGCTGAATCACAAGAGTTAGTTAATAAAATACTTCTTTTGATGACTTCCTTCAAATCTGCAAGTCTAGGCACCTACACGAAGTGTCAAGGAACTGAGCCAGTTGATTCCCATATCCAATTTCCTTGTATTTAATTACCTAGGGAATAATAATTATGAAGACAGGCATGTTCTCCTGGACAATTTGGAATGATTCTCACCTTCCTAGCAAGTATCTCCTTCAGTTACTGCTACAACCTGCTATTCACTACAAAAGCCCAAGCTCATGTACTGTACAGCTCATTTTCTCCTTTCAGACTGCCTGCTCAAAATCAGTCAGACAAGTTCCCCATTAAGACTCCATCCAAGGGTTTTGATGGCTCCAAGCGATCAGCCTGGAGGAAGTTCTGTATGGTTGAACTCAACACCATCCAAATTGTAATTAAGTGATAGTGTTTCAATTGGTTGGCTGTAGGCTTTTCCAGTGGAAAATGCTGGACACAAAGACTGAAGTAGAATTTAGGAAGAACTGAATGTGGCTCCCAAAATCTCAGCTCTTCCATGGTGTAGCTGTAATACCCAGCGCAGAAGCATTGCTGAGTCTCAAAGTAGAAACACTGACAAAGTACTTGAGGATAGCATACAAATCAAAAACTTCTTGGTGGTTTTTTGTTGTTGTTGTGGTTTTTGTTGGGTTTCTTTCTTTGTTTGGGCTCGTTTGTTTGTTTTGGGGTTTTTTTTTAAGATTTTGCATATCTCTGACAGCCTCAGTAAGGTTTTTAGAGCTTGGTTTGTTTTTCTAAATTCAATTATCTCTTGCCATGTGCCATGACAGAGGTCTCTCAGATGCCTATGTTTAGGCAGCTTATTTTGGCCCTCCATAGCATGTAGTCATTGTGCAGTTTTTTAGCTAAATTAATCACCATTTTGAAACTTGTTATGCTCAACAGCATAAACAAAATACTTGTTTTGCAATGAGAGGTATGAAATCAATTGTTGACAATAAGAATGTGGTCAAAACAGAAAGACTACAGAAGAAAGGAATTCACAAATGAAAAACCACTGCTCCTCAGGATGGATGTGAATATTGTGTAAATAGACATTAGTTAGAGGTTTAATTGTGTCAATGTTTTGGGGTTTTCTTTAATAATTATATGTTACAACAACTCTTCTGTTTGTTCACAAGGTTAAATACATCACAGCAATGCTTCTGACCATGCCTGACATCCAGAATTGCACCTTCACTTAAGAAACATCCTCTGCCTGTTTATCCTATATAATTTCCCAACCACTTTGGAGCCCTATACTTAATTGACTTAGGCATGGACTCTCATCCTGAAAACACTTGGGAACACGTGCATAATAAATACTTTCCTATTTCTACTGAATACACTAATGGGCGATTATGTGTTTTTTTTAGGACTGAAGACATAATTGTGGTATAAAACAATTCTTGTAGCTATTGGAATTTCTCATGTACCAGCCTGTCCGTTGCCTCTCATGGTATTACTGTGCAGCTCTGAGAAGAGTCTGGGTCCATCCTCTCTGTATCCTCTGATAGTATTAAGATGTACTCTGAGCCTTCTCTACAGCCCCTGCTCCCTCAGCCTCTCCTTTTAGGTGGTGTGCTCTGATCATCTTGGTGGCCCTTTGCTGAACTCACTCCAATATCTTAATGTCTTTCTTGTCCAGAGGAGTCAAAAACTGCTCATGGTACTCCAGATGCAGTCGCACAAGTGCCAAATGGGGGAAAGTGTCAACTCCTTGGGCCTGCTGACTACATTTGTTAAAACAGCTCAGGATGCAGTTGGCCTTCTTTGCTGCAGTGCACACTGGTTCATGTTTGTGTGGTTTACGTTCAGCTTGTCCACCAGGCCTCCCCAGTCCATGTCTTAAAAGCTGCTTTTTACACAGTTGTGCCCCAGCCTGTACTGTTGAATGGAGTCACTTCATCCAAAGTATGAGACTGCATTTGCTTCTGATGGACTTTTTCTTTTTTTTTTCCCCAAATGCTGACCGCGCTTGTTTTTCAGATTTTCCATGAGTGCTTACATTGAGACTTGAGTTCCCTAACTGTTAAAATGTATCACAATTTGGGCCATTGAGCATAATTGTTCCATGATAAAATGTACTTCAGCCAGATACCTGGGTTAGGATAACAGGTCATTCCATCCATTTGGGAGTGCTAGCCATAATAATAGGGTGGAGAAGTATCATAGCAAGATAACAGCAAGCTATCAGTCATATTTGTGTTTTCATGTTAGTCTGAATTAAGCTAATGAGTAGATTTGTGCTGAAGATAAAAAGATCTCTGTGAATATTGTAAGCCACATTTTTAGCTCTGATAGAGCAGTGCTTTCCAAAAGCTGAAACTGAGGGCTAAGACCACCAGTGTGGCCAAAGACATATCTCTTTGAAAAGCATCCTGAGGCAGAGGGCTCTGTATCTTGTCCCTGAGCACATCTACATAAGTATGCTGGTGCCAGCAGTGTACATACCACTTTGGATATTAGGAGGTCTCCCCCGCAGTAATATGATTCAGGACATGGAGTGCTTCTCTTGGTATTACCTTAACTTTCATTCCAGATAAATGAGAAGATTAACATAAAAATAACATGAACGTTCTTGTTACCACCTCTATAAAAGGACAAACTTTGATTTTCAGGTTTTTTTTTTTTTGATTGCTTATGTTAAACACCTTTGAAGGGGAAACAAACAAACAAACAAAGCAACCTGAAGATGGACAAATTATTCTATGGGAACAGCTTGACCTAGCTGATGTCAATAGTATCAGTGACGAGAAGGTATCAGGTTGAGTCTGATGGCTAAACTATCCTTTGAAAGCTAAGTCTAGAATTTATGAGAATTGAAAGCTAAGTAATTGTAGAATGATGGCTAATTACTAGATGGTCTATGATGAATAATCAATACAGTGCAGACACCAAATGATTACAGTAATGATATTGCAAAAAGGGAAAAGACTGGCTTAATTAATTGTTAATAAGATATGGCAACTTAGTTAATCACTGTCTAACATCAAGTACAGGCAGGTGGTAGTATGAGGTTTTCCTTGCAAATGCATGCCAGAGACATCTGTGCAGGTTTAGCTAAAGACTTACTTGGCTAAGTCTCGTGCCCTGCTGCAGAGCCCAGCTCACATAGGGTGCTGTATATAAGCAAAGGGTTCCACCCATATTCATCCAACTTAGGCCTACAGAATTGATGGGTGTTGAGGTGGGTTTTATTTGTACAACTGCACAACAGTTCAAATGAATTATTTTATTTGCTGACATATACTTAATTCATCGTGTAGTTCTAAGTACTTCTCTTACTTTATGCTTTGCCTTCCAGAAATTAAAGTTGTGGCTAATTTGAACATAATATTGAATATTGGTCTCCAAAGACAAACATGTTTTTATAAAGACTGTTCTGGGATACACCCAAACCCAGAAATTGATAGTGTAACTGAAGCTCTTTTAACGGATTTCTCTCTTCCTGCTGTGGTGTCACTGATACTACAGGTTGTCCAGTTCAAACTAATGGCAGGTCAAAATAAACTTTTCTTCCCTGGTTCACTTCTGCTCCAAAATGTCTTTCAACATTGTCTTAAGTCTAGATTTTAAAACTGAAATTTCAGTATTTGCTTGGCATAGGGTCAGAATAAAATATTGCAGAAAGGTGAACAGGGATCTCAAAATCTGATTGTCTTTATTAAAGAAGTCAACTATAATCTTCAACAGGAGTTGTTCAAGAGAAGAATACCTTTTACTTCTAACAGGGTTTCTGTTTTAAGGGCTCCAAAAGCGTATGACTTGCTTTCACATTTGATTTTATTGTACGTATCAAAACTCCTGAACATTGAATTAAGAAATAAAGAAAAAAAAAAAATCATAGCTATTGGAAGGCTGTGGGGAAAATAACAGATCTGTTGTGGTTTAAGGGTAAACAGGCTGAGTAGGAGGGACAAGTGGTAACCCTAGGACCCTGAGGGGTCAGAGGGCAGCTGTTATTCTCTCCCCTTCCTTGCCACACTCCCTGTAACAAGGAGACAAGAAGTTCAGGTGGGCAAACGGGCACTTCCTTCCCATGTTCCATGAGCTGCGAGGGCATCTCAGCAGGGCTGGGCCTGACTCCTCGTGTGCCACGCAAGCCATTGCCACCCGAGAGCGGGTTGTGTATATAGTTCTGTGTCCTTCCTCCCTTAATGTTCCCTTTTCTGTTTTTCTCCCATTATTCATGAAAATGTTTATAGTCTTAACTTCCAATCTTGGGTGAGGCATTTGTCTTATTCCTTATTCCCCTTTTTATCCTCTTCTGGGAGGGGAGAGGGTTAATCCTGCTCTGTGTTTCATGTGGGCTTGCCCTGAGCCTTAAACAGACACACAAATCCCAGTGTTTTCATATTGCATACTGAAATACAGACAGGAAACAAAATACTGTTTATTAAGCACTGTTGTATTGTTTAGGAACAGAACAATGACACCCTGTAGGAGACAAACTGCAGTAAGTTCTAATGAAGAAAACAAACAAAATGAGCTTAAATTGCAGGTGGGCTGTTACCTTACCCTCCAGACTCATTTCAGTCCCTCCCTCTGTAACACAGTGTTCTAATTCGCCAATAATTCCCACTCTTGAGAATAAATCTTCAGTGTGGGATATAGAGTTTGTACAAATGCTGCTGTTGACATTTGTGTGTGAAACATCCCCTTGTTCTTAACAGATGGGGTGTTTTTCCTTTTTTTTTAATTTTTTTCTCAATTGGTACAAGATGCTTCCCTCATTTGTGTTTGGGGTACAGTGTTTTCTTATGACTGAGAAAGATTGGACAAAAGGAGTCTTACTGAAACAAGTTGTCACACAGCGTGGGTTTTTAAGCAAGTTTCTTTGCTCGCTAGTTAGTCTATCACACTTTAGTTACAAACATCTTAGTTTGCACATGTGAGCACAGAGCTGGTTCAGCCCCCTGAGCTGCCATTTTGTACAAGCTAGCTAATTCTAGCCTGGCCAAATAAAACTCTGAATTCTGAAATTGCTAGAGCTTCTGGATGGTTTTCCCACAAGAGTTTGTCACAGCAGCCTAGCTTCAGTCACAGAAATTATGATTGTAAGTGAAATTAAGTTTTGGAATAAAAAGCATTTCTTTTGGAGGGGAGCGTGAATCCTAAAAAACATGGGAGACTTTTTCTCCACCCGGTCTCAGCCTGTTTCCCTGTGCAACAACCGCATTGTAAACTCTTGAGAGTCAGCTCCTAGGGAGACAGTAGTTCTGATAGTTGAATGTGTGGAGTTAGGAGCAACAGAGACACAGCTTTCCATGCCTAAGTCATACCAGGGGTCAGTAAAGGCTTCTGTGCTTCACCCTTCAAAAGACACAGATTATAGATAGTCTTTCCAGTTTTGCTTGGCCTTGTGTAAGCTAAATGAGTAAAAAAATAAAACTTTGCACACCAAGAGGGGCATCTTAAAGAAGAATGGTAACATCATGAGAATGCAACTTCAGGAAACCTTTCAGCTGAGTGTCAGATCTGAGCCTACATGAGGTCTCTCGCTATTATTCACGCTTCTTTGGTCAAACAATGATGATGTTTGTGGTTGTTATTTCGTAAAATTGCTATTGCTCTAGATTCAGCAGCTCTATTACAAGCACAGTGCTTAAAGAAGCTGCCACTGATGTGGGCAGTTATTTAAAGCCAAAATATATCCTGTCTTATTTTTCAAGACGTGTCTTTCCTGGAAGTGTATCTTTGAATATTCTTGGCATCATAGTTACACGCTTACCAATAATTAAAACATTTTCAATTGTTTACATCTTGTAGTTGAATTGTTGCCCTTGTTGCCAGACAAGTTAAATATACTGTAATTTTTCATTTCTAGACAGCGGTCTCATTTGAAACCTTTAAAGAATGCTTCTGTCTTTTGAATGGAATTATGTTTATATTTTAATCTGAAACTTAAATTCTAAAAGCTAATGCAGTAGTTACATTTTTTTTCACTCAGTAACTAGAGAGACAACATTAGTCATGTATTTTTAATAAAGCATGAAGAATTTATTCACTGGAAAACTTTGGCTAGGAAGACTGCAAGATAAATGCATGTCTTGTTAATTCCTCTGTGTCTCCAGTGATGGGCTATAAAGAATTAAGAGATTTCTATTGAAAATAAAATGTTTTTATGACAGCTACAATAGCAGCAAATATAAATTCTGAAAGGGTTTTCCTCACATCAAAAAAAAAAAAACCAAACCTAAAAAAACCAAAATAAATTGTGCTATCTACTAAACTGAAAATGATTAAGCCTTCCCACAGGAAAAGCAGAGGTGTAGGTAAGAACAGGAGACATCAAGTTACTAAATAGGTTGGCTTTGGCTAGGGCTGGCCTTGCGATAAAAGAGGCTGTGGGGCTGCCCACAAACGCGTCTATTCCAAAGAGTGGTGGAAAGCCAGGGTTATCTGCATAGCAAGGTTGCCTTACTGTTTTGATCAACACTTGCTAACGTAATCCAGAGCTTCTGCACATACTGGTTGCCCTTGTTGTAAAGGAAGATGCAAATCCTATTGAAACTATTCATTCTGAAATCTCAGAAGCTGTTACTCATGAATGTAAACATTGATATGAAGGCAGATTTTCTCAATCTGAAGACATCTTTTGACATCTGTGTTTAGACAAAAGATGTTTAGACAAAAGTCTTCAAAATCCCCCTTTTTTTTGTCTCCGCCTCCACTCAGCCAGTGACAATTAGTCAGACCTGGGCTTAAATCCATAGCTGGTATGCTGTCCCATTATGTAAATTGCTGCTGTAAGACTGCTGAGTCGGGTCCGTACCAAGTAAAACTAGTAACTCCTCTCGTACAGCTTCCAGCTATTAAACACCTCCCTAAATGCATCAGAAATCTGAAATATTGTGGTGAAAAGACTGGTGAGCCAGCCAGCCTGAAACGAGCTGCATCCTTACAAATATTCACAAAGGCTTCACAAAGCAATCTAATAAAATTTGGATTTAGTGGAGTATTGATAAGAATATTTGAGAATTTTTTTAGCAGCATCTTTGATGCAAAACTCAAAGTGCTCAGGCTACCGTATTGGGTTTGACATTGGTCTTGTTAGGGATGTTCAGTCTTTCCCTGTCAAGCAGGGAAAGAAACCTGAGTACAGACTTATTTTGACATGCATCTGGGGAAAGATCATGGAGAAAAACTATGGATTTCCCTTACCTGCCAACTGTGTCTTTTTAGCCCTTATGCCTGGGCTCTCTGGACATTCAGCAGGCAGATTGTTAGAAAAGGTGCTGTTGCTACTTTCAGAATGAATCCCGTGTGGTACCTACTGTACCTATTGCAAGTAGATACCCTGTACCACATGTGCAGTGACTCTGATATGTCTGGGTCATGTGTGACCTACAGTGTATGAACTGCATGATTTATTTGCTCTATGCAAATTGAAAGCACCATACATAGGGAGAGGCTTGACTTTGTGTGCAAAATGACTCTGGATTGCACACAACGCTATCTTTCACTCATATCCAATACATTCAGTATTTAATCAACACATGGGATTCATTCTGTGCATACTGGACAGACTATACATACTTATATATGAGAAATCCCAGAGGGCCATAGGAACCACTGATTTCTAAATTTCAAAGCATGGCAGGTAAGGGTTTTGGACTTTTCTCGTGCCTTAAACACCACAAAAAAAAAAAAGATTTATTACCCAGTAGGAAAAAATAATGATTTCACATATATAATCCAGTGTACATGTGTAAAGTACAGCAAATGTTCAAACAGAAATGATTAGTTAAACTCTTAATTAATCCAAATTGTTCTGTAGTAACAGAAAAAGGTCTAACCAGTAGTGCTTTTCTCATAAGTGTTCCTAGTGGTACTGTATGGAAAGTTAAATCCCTGTGGGGCCCAGTCCTGCTGCTGCAGGGTACCAGACAGACTAGGTCAGACCCCAGATCCAGCCAGTCCAGTAAACAAACTGTTACAGAGGTCACCACAAGATGCAGGTCAGATGGGTTGTCCTGTATGGACCACTGCAGGCATCTCATGGTGCTCCTTGAGGTTGTGCATTGCCTTACTGCCTAAGATACGAGTAACTTAGACACCAGTCAGTGCCCTACTTTAGAGAAACCAGAGCTACTTCAGTGCATCTACTTGTGGCATGCACCAAAATTGTCAGTAAAGGTGCAAGCACTGACCATTCATAGACTTAAAACCATCTTGAGATACTCTGTTATTTATTTAATATAGGCTAGTAATATTAAAAATGTTAAGTTTTTGGAAAAAACAGTTATCTGCTAGTAAAGAACACAATTTAATTGGCGAGATGACCCAAGAAAACTTCTCTATTTTTTTATGCTGACCTATGGAAAGGTTTTGAGCATTTTCTAACAACATACTGTAAAAAGGAGTACTTCATTCACCTAGGAGAACCAATCCCCTTAAAATAGTAATTTTAGGCTTCCTATGTTTATAATTTTACATTTTATTTCTGTATTATTTTTTTCCCAAAGTATTTTTTCCCTTTATGCAAAGGATAAACTGTGATTCATGCATAGAAAGTCATCTAATTAATACAAGAAATACTTTGAACAAGATCACAGGAGTGGCAAAACCAGAACAGATTATTGGTCTATTACGTCAGGCGTTTGCTTCTGGGGTGGCCTATATATTTGGGGGGCATGTGGAGTGGAAGTAATTTCACACATATAGGAGGAAACTTTTGCAGTATTACACAATGAAAAAATTGTCTTGGTCCTGGCAGCCAAGAGTAATCATTGTGTTTTCTGAAGCACGAGGAGTGATACTGCTTCATTATTTTCTTAGTATCTTGAAGAAAATAGCTTATTGTACATTTGGGCTGTTTAAAGTTCTGTAAGTGTGGGTTTGGCTGGTGGTCAGTAGCAGAAGTAGGTCAGTAGGATGCAAAAAGGAAAAAAAAAAAGTCACGGTTGGAACTGGGATACTTGATCTGAAGCAGTCAGTGTCAATGGGGTGAATTCTGCGCTATCTTCATGAAACCAGAAAGTTATTTCAGTTAAGTAGCTTAAAGCTTGATACCTTGGCTTTGTTTTTTGGTTTGGTTTTTTTTTTTTGAAGTGGGAGTACTATCATTTGCAAGTGTTTCAGCCATAGTCTTTCCATGTTTGGTGCTTATCTTAGAACCCCAGCTTCTCGATGTATTTCAGTATTCAAGAATTACACATTTCAAAACCATCAGAAAATAAAAAGGCAACAAAAAAGAGCCAAAGGAAACGAAGAACACCAACGACCTCCACGACAGAAGGCGCCTTGTGACGCTTTTTAAGGGGGTCTTGTGTTTGCTTAGGGTCCCGCAGACGGTTGCAGGCTGCCCAGAAGGCCCACGGGCCTATCGCGTCTCCGGCCCCCGGGGCTGCGCGGTTCCCTCCGGGCTGCGCTCTCAGCCGCCCCGGGTAAGGGCGATGGCGGCCGGAGGCCGCCCCCGGGGCGGGCCGGGCGGGGGCGGTGCCCGCAGCTGCCTACAAAGGGCGGTGCGTGGGGCGTCGCTGAGCCTGAAGCGTCTGCGGCCCCGCAGAACGAGCCGGGCGTCGCACGGCGCTCGGCCCCTCGGCGGCGGAGCGTTCCCTGGCCACCCGCTCCGCATAAGGCCAAGGCTTTCCGACTTCAGCTACAGTGCTGGCTAAGTCGGGGAAGGCAACACGGAGCAAAGCCGCGCGGTCCCCCGTCTCCTCTCGGCACCGGTCTCCGGCAGCAGCTGAGCGGGCCAGTATGGCGCGGGGCGTGGAGCCGGCGGGCGAGCGACGGTGCTGCGGTCAGTGCGGGGCGGCGGCGGCCGGGGCCCCTGTCCCTCGGCTGCCGGGCGCGGGTGACTGGGGTGGGGGCCCGCGGCTGGGAGACTCTGGCGCCGTAGCCGCCGCCCCAAAACGCGGCGTGTCCCGGTGGCGGCTTCTCGGTGAAAGGCGAGTTGGGCTCCCGTGCGGCTGCGAGTAGTACCCGGTGTGTACCGAAATGCGGTGGAGGTGTCCGAACGTCTTTTAGCATTTGTTTCTTATTTCTCCTTTAGGATCTGTGGTTGCCTATTTTACCTCTGCAAAGTGTCTTCTTTATCTCGGACATGCACTGTCCACTTGGGTAAGTAAAATACTGGCCATCTGGAAGTAGGTTTTATAATATAATCTAGCTTTGATTTACCTGAACATAATCGGTACTTTCCCCCAAAAAATTCTTGACAAAACGCACGAGTGCAAAGATGGCTCTTTTGGCAACACCTTGCCATTAAAAGTCTTCACAAGCCTTACGTGATATGTTGCAGTAGATTCAGTTTTCGTTAGTGTAGAGCAGCGCTGTACTCCCATTTCCCGGTGGCCTGGTTCTGTACCTTTTTCTTCTTGTAACTACAGAACCAGTCAGACTCCTTATAGAGTAAGCTCGGAGTGAAGCAGAGTCCGTAGCAAAATGAAAGACAGTCTGTTGCAACGTGTATTTGAAGGTCTTGTATGCTTATGATACTTACTAATGGGAAATAGTTGATGTTCATGATGGACCCATTAATAGCAGTTATTATCAAACCTGTTGAGAGTATCAGGAGGTGTCTCTGTCTTCTGTCAAAATGTTTGTCTTCTGAAGCACTTTCCTTCCGTGCTCAAGTCACGTACTACACCAGTTTTTAATCCCTGGAAGGCTACTAAAAAAAAAAACAAATCTTAAAATATGCACAGAAAATCGACAATCTGGTTCTATTCCATCAAATCAAATTAAGAATGTGTGTCTCTTATAGTACAATTTTATGTCTCCATCCAATGAGTCAACTCAAGAAGAAGGGGAAATTTTCCTCTCCAGTGTTTCCTGTTGTGTCTTGGGTCTTGGATTTGGACTAGTTTAAGGTGTGCTTTGTAAAACGTAGAACAAATGGCCGATACAGTTCGAACACTGCGCACCACCCTGGCAGCTCCGCGCTTTCACTTGCTTGGTAGGTCATTTTGATGATTGCACTGCAGTATTTTAGCCATTATTAATATTATGGAAGGAGTTGAGTTGGTGACATTTCTGCTTGGTTCACTGCTTTTCAGAGCCCAGGGTTGTTACCCACAGCAGATTTTGTCAGTAGCACTCACAAAGTGACTGGCAGTTCTGTCAGACCTGCGTGTTCCTCTCTGACGAGCACTTCCAAGCTTTGGCATTACCTGGGTAAAGGTGACAAAGCAGAGTTTGAGTAGAGTGTCACACGCTATAACAAACAATAGACTGCAAGATGTCTGCTTAGCTGTTGAGCAATATTAATAGTATGCTACTTGTTCCAGTGTGTTTTCTTTAGTGCTGAAAATCTTGACTCAAAGAAAATCCAACCAAGCCTGCTGAAACAACATAAATGAAATTTATTTTTACAGAACTGGGTGCAGGACTGCACCTCTTCTGTTTCCTAATCTTTCCTGTTCCTGCTAAGAGGAACAATAAGCAAGCACCTTAAGTAATAGTTTGTTCTATTTAGAACAAAGTAAATCTTTGTTCTAAAATGGCTATGTTCACAAGGCAAAAACCTGATAGAAATGTGGGTTTGATGTAGCTGAGAGAGCTATTGTGGTTTCTTTGTTACGAAGCCATTCCTAAAAACAGAAAGAAGCTGTAAATGATTAAACATGTCACATTTCCACAAATGTTAAGATTTGAGCAAAGTCTAGGTTGTGTCTTAGGGTCTTGCTCATTTCAATGTGTGCTTGCCCTCGGTGATCTTAATAGGCTGGACTGCACCGCTGAGCCAGAGCTTCAGACTACATTTATGTTTTTAATTCATTGCTGTCTAGCACTTGGCAGTAGAGAAAGAAGAGCATGAAACTGGGTTCACCTTGTTGGTGGCAGCCCTAAGGAGGTCAGTTGCAATTTACCAGCATTATCTGTGCCACTGGGACCTCGGGAGTCCTGTCAGTAGGTGTAGTCTGGCTACTGCTTAACTTGGCTTCAGTGCTGAGGTGGAATTACATGCATTCAACCTGAGGTGATTATAAGGAGAATTATGACAGAAGAGTAAGAACCCTCTTGAAAAGGATGGTGAGTCTAAAGAGCTGTAGTTATTTATTCAAAAGGGTAGAACTACCCGTATTTTGAGACATTTTAAAGTGTGATTAAGTATATATAATCAAGGCTTTGCCCATTTCTGAAGGCAGTATTTAAATTTCAGTAGATCTTGGCTTGAAATGACATACCTGCTTCAAACCTCTGTAATCCACTCATACTGTTCTTCTGTGAAATTAATTTATCTTTGCTTGCTCTTTATGGCTTTCAATTCTTGAAAGAAACTCATGGTTCCAGGCTGAAATAGTTTTAGTTACTACAAAAATGATCTGTGTGGATCAGCTTGATCAAAGTATTCTGGGTAAATGTGTTGGATAAGGTTGAACAGAGTTCACAGATTCCTTAAATGAATCATGTAGCAAAATCCTGATCTTATGGAGTCAAAGGAATCTTACTCTGAGTTTCACTTTGACAGTCTGACTTTCACATATGTAGATTTTATTTTTTTTTAATTCCTAAAATGCCTTTTTCATCTTGTTTCAGCTACTGAATTCTGACATCTCTGAATAAAGAAAAAAGCAAACACCCAAACCTATGTTATGAAATTTTATTTGTGAAAGTACTACTTTTTGGCTTATTTTTCTAGCTTAATAAACAGTTACCCGGGCTAATCAAAACCTAGTTAATCCACCAGCATGTATTGTAAGTGAAATTCAGTAGATATCTCAGGTCATATTAAGCTTAAGTGAGTGCTAGAAGTTGGAAATTATATCCTCGTGTTTTCATTGCTGGAATGCTTTTTATATTACCCTACTACCCATGTAATAAAAGTGGAATATATTTTTACAGAAGAATATAAATATTTCTGGAGAGTGCAGATGGGTTTACTACATACAAGATGGCACATCTAAGATTATCATGCCTGTATTTGCATTTTTTCATTGGTTTTAGTTATAAAACACACAAAATATTGACTGGTTTTCCTTGCAACAGGTGATATTTTCCTTCCTGCATGATTTGGATGGAATTTTTTTCTGCATGGTTAAGGAAACATATATATTTACATTTACACACTAAAACTTCCTTCAGAGAACTTTAATAACATTAAAAGTAAAATTCTTTTTGTACATCTATAATATAGTGAAGATTTTAATCAAACTCTTTGCAAATATTTTAACACTCCAAATAGTATGGTTTTTATCTCTCTCTTGATTGCTGAGTTATAAGATATCTTGGATTTTGCTTTTTAAAAGTGCTTTTGTGTTACATCTCCCCCAGCCCTTCAGAGTTTTTGAGGTCCTTGGAAATCTGTGCTATTTGCTGTGTTGCACAGCAGTGCTTATTTAAGATAAGGCAGCAGAAGAAAACAGTTTCATGTTTGGTTTATAAAAGACTAACATTAGGGACCCTTATTAAACAAACTGTATGCCCTAGAGTAGTGTGAATGCTTTCTGTTCTGCTTTGTTATTGATTTGCATAAAGCATTTTCTGTAGTGCATTTCTTGCAGTATGTTTAAAAGTAAAGTGAGTTGTGACAACATAAAAAAAACCCTCCATGTATTTATTAGCAGGCCACAGGACATTTTGGTAGCAAAGAAAAAATATTTTGAGTAGTACGAAAACTACTTTACTTGGACATGTTTAGCATTTTGTGTTTTTTAGGTGTTTTGGTTGTGGTTTGTTTTTTTTTTTTTTTTTTACTTGTACTAAATGGAAGCAGAAGATGAAAAATTTGTATTACTAGCAATAGGCTAAATAGGCAACGAGGTTTGCAATAGGTTAAACAAGCTCCAGCATTCTACCTCTTAGTAATATGCCAATGCTTAGCATTATGAAGGAGCTTAAGTCTACTGATTTCAGAAACATCAGTTAATATTTAGGACAACTTTCTGTATTTACCTATGTCAATCTTGAATTGGGTTATGACAATTTGGCTTGACTGGCTCTTGTGTTTTAAAGTGGCATTTAAGCTTTGATCATCTAAGAGCAAACAACATCTTGAAAAGTTACTTAAATAGTAGTGATAATCAATAAACTGTTGTTAATATTTGATCTGTGCTGGAAAGTCTGTGTAAGCTTTCTGAGGCTTGTGGATGTGGCTGGTAATGGGCTCTGTCCTGTGATATCATAATAGAAAGTATCTGGGATTTTTGGTACAAATTGTAATGTTGCACTTGATTAAGACAGATGAGTTAAGTGATACTGGGATAAAACAACATGCCAAAAAGACCCCCAAACCTACTCAACCCCAGAAAAACACCATAAACCAACCCCACCCCCCTTCACCTGCATGTAAAAAGCTTGGTTTAATACAGGCTTTTGTAAAATAGCTAGCTTGTATGCTTGCAAAGTGCAAATAGTAATGCTGTGTATGTACTCTCTCTCACTCTTAAAGGGAGATCGTATGTGGCATTTTGCTGTGTCTGTGTTCCTGGTTGAACTTTATGGAAACAGCTTACTCCTGACTGCAGTGTATGGACTGGTGGTGGCAGGATCAGTTCTTCTCCTGGGAGCCATTATTGGAGACTGGGTGGACAAGAACTCCAGGCTCAAAGGTTAGATGCCTAGAGCAGGTTATTTACTTAAGGATGGATAAAATTAATGTAAAAAGATAAAGTTGATAGAGTTAACTCCTCAAGTCAGATATGAGAACAGGGCTTTCTCTTTTTTTTTTTTCCTTAAGAAGGATAATATTTCAGAGTGGTACACGAAGATAGTGCCAATGACAGGAGGAAAACAGTTTTACATCATGATACGGCCACTGCTCAGGCTAAACCTGTACAATACAAGGAAATGTGCAGCTAGAAAAGAAATAGAGGACAAGTTCTTTTACAGTCTAGTACACCCAGATTATTTTTTTGTCTTCTAGATACAAGCATCTGCCTCTGCAGTGTAAACACTCTACATTTGCAATATACATATTTTTCAATATGTGTGCTCTAGTCTGCTGTATAAATAACATGACAGCAAGGTTTTTTTTGTACCTAGTTTTACTTTCCAAGAGTTTACAAAACAGCGTCACTTCCATGGTATACTGAAAATGAATTTGAGAGACTCAAGCTGAGTCTTGTTTTTACCCCTTTAGAAATAGTGTCAGCATTTCAGCACGTGCCATTCAGGTTTTGACTGAGAAATGGCCTGCTTGGGCTGTGAATTGTTAACCTATGAAGTTCCAACTTCACAGCTCTTAACATCAGACAGTTGTTTCTCTAAGACAATTGAAAGTTCGAAGTCTAATATGAAGTGTAGTTTTGCCACTTATGTTTTGGGGGGAGAATAGGAAAATAATACTTAAAAGATATCTGTGCATGTTCCTTAATTATAATCTTTTTAAGCTTATAGTTTGCTCGTTCTTATGTTCATAACTGTTGCTCTCTGTTTTGATTTAAAACAGTGGCCCAGACATCCTTGGTTGTACAGAATGCATCTGTCATCCTGTGTGGTATTATCCTGATGATAATCTTCTTGTTTAAGGCACAACTTTTGACCTTATACCATGGATGGCTTCTTGTGAGTGCTTCAACTTGTTAATAAGGAATTAACTTGCAGAACATTTTGGGGACATCTTCTTACCTAGTTAGTTTAGACATTTCTGAGAGCTAAAACTGGCAAATGAAATTTTGAGCTAGTTGGGTACACAGAAGTGATTATTTTCTGTTTTGTCTGAAGAATGACACTAAATTGTATGGGTTCAAATGTGAAAGTATCTTTTCTGGTTGTACAGGGTAGAAGTGGAGATCTTTCTTCATCAGTCTTCTCACACTGTAACTCTTTCCTCTGTTTCTCTAGACGATGTGCTATATCCTGGTTATCACAATAGCAAATATTGCCAATTTGGCCAGCACCGCCACCGCGATTACAATTCAGAGGGACTGGATTGTTGTGGTTGCAGGGGAAGACAGAAGCAAACTGGCAGGTGAAATCCGTTGCCTTTTTAGTACCTTAACTAATCTGATTTTTCCCAGCTTGAGTTATAAACTTTTAGAGATCACCACATCTTAGAGTTCCAGATATTATGAGAAAACAGTGGGTAAAAAGGGCAGCTTTTGTTTTCCTTCTCCCTGCTCTGCACTACACTTACTGGGATTAGCAATTACTGCTGCGATTACAATTCAATTAGGCATACCTAAAGTTGTTTTGTCCTCCTTTCAGTCCTACCACAGCTTTGTCAGGAGAACTTTATTCTTGCTGAACAACAAATAAACATACACCACACTCTTAAATAACCAGTCTTTAATAAAAAGCTATTTAACTTCCAGACACTTAAAGCCAAGTGTTGCAATACTTTATTTTTAGGTCCCTGGAATGAAACAGAAAACTGTTGCGTAACTGGGCTCCTCACATAGGGATCAAAGAAAGAGGTATATGAGAATGAAGTCCAAAACAGTAAAGTGGGTGGACCAGGAAATTGCCAGTAGGAAATGCTGTGCATGCAGATAGATTTGAAGTCCTGCACTTATCTTCAGATGTCTAAATCAGAGCTGTGAACGCTTTTCTTCAGCTGGAACCGAAAGCTGTGTAACATTGACATTTGATACCTTTGGTATTAGAGTACAGTCTTTTTTTTGTCTAGTGATTTTTTTTTTTTTTTTTCTTTTTTTCCCTTCCCTTCCCCCTCCTTTCATAGTGGCACGGCATTATTAGGAGAGAGAATGAGTTTCCATTCAAATTCTACTGCAGCTTGGTAGTCTCCACACTACTTGGATCTGAGAGATTGTTTGAGATCCTCCTAAAGGACACATTGAACCTGACTCTCCTTTGCTGGGGGGTACTCGTAGCTGCAGGGCTGTTCACACCAAGGAATGTATGACTGATCTTTGGCTATGCTGCTGCTCTAGTAACATGCAGTGTGAGAAGCACTTTTTATTTATTTATTTTTTTTGCTATGAACTTGGGCTCTGAGTCAACACTAAGAGGAGGTAAGCATTCCCAGGTAGAGGAACTGATACTGAGGTGCAAACAAGGCGCAGAGTAGCTTAATTTTGCCAAGATATTTATAGCTCACAAAAATATCTCTGGGAGTAAAGTTTTTAGTCCGACACAGGTGGAGTTTTAGCTACAGCCAGGCCTAGACAGTATTTCAGCTTCTGGACTCTAAATTTGTATGAAGCTGCTTAAACTGCTCATAAAGGTCAGTTGATATGCCAGGGTCCTTTTAAGAAATTTGAATCCTATATTGCAGAATTTTCTAGATGTTTGTCTCCAATGAAGGAAAGGCTAGTTCTTAGCAACACGCTTTTAATGCCCCTTTCATTTCCAAGTGTACAGATTTTCCACCACAGTCATCTTTTTCGACCTTCTAACGCTGTTCTAGGTCATGCCTTTTGTAGAACAGCAGTACAGGTTAACTTCATTTATGTGTGAATCACAAGGATAAAAAGGTCACCTATCTGTACAAGCCTTAACGTTCTAATGGTTCTCATTAACCTTTCTTCTTGTGTCTGACCTTATTCAGCAAGTCATCTCCCCAGTCTCTGTACTACTTACTACAAAAGATAAGGAGCAGACCACACCTGCAGAGAACTGCTGCATGGCAGGCAGTCCTGCCTCTCTACTACTTCGTGATCTCAGACAGAATTGTCTGGCCACTGCTGTTGTGTACTGAAAAACCAGGCAAGAAGTTACTCTAAATTCTAATGTAGCTTAATTTCAGAACAAAAACCACACTGAACTAAGCACCTTAGTTCAACAGATCTATCTGAAGGGTCTCTTTCAGGCTGAATAGGGTTGTTATGTTTTTTTAATCATAATGTAAGTTGGAGACTACTGAAATTCCTTAGATTAAAGGTGAGTATTCACTTTGCAGCAAATACTGTTGTCCATTTCTGCACTGTACCTTTCCTCAAAGAGGAGCCTTACTTTTAAGTTGGGGAATAGGGAAATGAATTGCCTTGGCTTCCCCTTCTTCCTTGTCCTTGATTAATTTTTTTCCATTAATTCTTTAGCCTTCCTCATAATATTAGCCTTCCTCAACTCAAAAAACCAAAGCTTGGTTCTTGAGATTTCTCAAGTCAAATATTATACCAGTATCTTAGTTAACCATCAGTGAAATAGTTAACGTTGAATTGACTTTGAATTTTAAATACAATCACCTGTACCTTTCTGTGAATGGCAAGGGGGAATTCTCTAGAGATTCAGAAAAGCAGCTTCATACTGGTACACAGTTTCACCTTCAAAAGCTCTGATCTTGTAATAGCACTCTAAAATGGGTTTGAGATCTACCTCAAAGCAGCCTAAAGCCCTGATGTCAGAAACTAATTGAATATCTACCAACTTTTAGGGTAGAACAATGGCACCATTAATTGGAAACTTAGAGGAGCACAGAGGGTGGAATGACAGTAAAGTGGGTAAGGTTGGGGAGGATGAGACATCCCCTACTTTTAAATGGAAGATGCATTCATGCTAAGCATGGGCTGTTTGTTTTGACCATAAACAACAAAGCATGTAACAGAAAGAAGTGAGGACTCTGCTCACAAAGTTCTGAGAATGTCAACTGCCATCAACCAGTGTGACTCAATAAGGAAATTTAAAGCTATTTGAAAGGTCTGCTGCTATCATGGTGGGTACTGTGGTCATCAGTTTAGAAGTAAATGGAGGAGATCCAGAAATACGTGGTCTGGTATTAGGAGATAGTAGTTGCTTAAATTATCTTTACAGGAAAAAAAAAAATCTCTCCTGTCAGATTCATATGAATGTCTGGAGTTGTGCATGCTAATGTTGAATGCTACAGAGACAGGCTTAGGAGTCCATAATGTCACTAGAATATAAGGGTAGTCTGATCTCAAGACTCAGCATCTTTCCCTGAATCCCTTACACTTCCACTGTAAACCCAGCGTGCTAAACCTGGAAGACCTCATGCAGACAAAACTGGCAGGAGTAGGGATTTGGCTTATAAACACCTTGGTTAATTTAAACATTGGAACACTAAATGGAGCCTCTGATTAGCAGTCCAACTCCTAAAGCAAGACTACTTAACTGAGGATTGCAGAAGTATATATATCAAGCTATGTTAGTGAATATTTCACTGTAAGTGTTCAGCAATTACTTGATATCGTGAAATAATTTCTAACAGATATGAATGCCACGATAAGAAGAATCGATCAGTTGACCAATATCTTGGCCCCAATGGCAGTTGGTCAGATAATGACATATGGCTCCCCAATGATTGGCTGTGGATTTATTTCTGGCTGGAACCTGATGTCAATGTGTGTGGAATATCTGCTGCTCTGGAAAGTTTATCAGAAAACCCCTACTCTGGCTCTCAAATCCGCCAAAGTCGAAGAATCGGAACTGAAACAGCTGAATGCAAAGAAAGGTACTGAATGCATAAAAGTAACTATTCAAATTCACAGTATATTCACTGTATGATTCAAGCTGAAGTGCTTTGAGACTACATAGCTTTCTACTTCTAGCTTGGAGGTTTCTTGTTGAGCATATAGATACCAGATTTTGATGGAAGTAACAATACTTTGTGCTGCTATTTGAGGAATTCCATAAAATGCAGTCAAAGAAATGAATTCTCTCCTCTTACATCTTTCAGAATGTCTGCCCTGTTATTTATGGCTGATTGTGAGGAATGCTCCTATCCATCCATACTATAACTAAAACATTCACAAGGGCCTTTACTCTGTAGTGTCTACACACACTGTAGTGTTTGTCGCCAGCTTATCTGTACTTAAGTGTACTACTAATAGACTTGCAGGAGGTTGTATGATAGGTGGTAATAATTCTAGTCTGGCATGTTTCAGTGAGTTCCACATGCTCCAGGAAATGATGATGATGATGATGGGGGGGGGGGGGAGATAAAGCTACTTTGACCTTCTATTTTGCTTCCTTGGCCAAGCTGAACAACTGGGATTTGCAGTGTAGGTGGCTAAGTCTATAAGCCACTTTAAAATTGGTATTAACATTTTAACTTTGTAAAGTCTTAATATCAGAAATCAAAATTGTTTCAGAAGCAGACTTTTTGTTTTGAAGTACTTGAAAAGTCAGATACTAGAATACGAAATTTAAGGTTTTTCCTCTTTTTATGGTAGCAGTGTGTGATTGCTACTGAAAGCTCATGCTGTGGCTTCCCAGCTACAGTATGTTGTGGTTTGATTTTGTGGTGTTTGCTTTTGGTTTGGTTTGGTTGGTTGGTTTTTTTTAAAGAAAGATTATAAAGAATTCCCTTTTTTTTTTTTCTTTCCTTTAAAAGCTGGCTAGTAGGCTGTTCTTTTCTCAGTAGATAGTGGTGGAGGCTGGTGTTTAGAGTCCCAGCCTTCTGGTCATAGCTGGTACACTAAGCTATTGGACTAGGCTGATGGTAACCTAGGGAGCAAGATAAAGAGTGTAGAAGGCTCTATAGCTTTGAAACTGTCTCTTAAATGCTGAAGATTGAAGCACTTTAGCAAATGTCAGTATGTAGAAAACATCTCTCCATCTTTGCTATTGCAGGGCTCTGATAGAAGACTTGCTTTTTTAAAAGCTGCAGAAATGCTTCACGTGTCTCACATGCTGTCCGTGGAGCTCATCTCAAACTTGACAGTGTGAAAACACTGATCAGGCATCTGAACATTTGTATCGTTTCTGTCCCCATTTCTAATCTAAATACTACTGTGGGGTTTGGGGGTGTTTGTTTGAGACCAGTGGAAGTGCCTTTCACCTACATTAGAGTGAAAACGGATTTGTAGGAAAGCATGGTCTGAGATTTTGGTTTTAAGTCAAGTTTTGAGAACTCTTGGCTTTGGTGGGCTTCAACAAGCATCTCTCCCTTGGTTCCTCTGCTCTGACATGAGATACTGACAGATAAGTTTATTCCCTCCTTTCTGTGGTTACTGCTTTTGAACCTATAAAACTGTGTTAAAATTGCAACTAACATTAGCATTCATTAAGCAGATTTATGGAAATGGAGCATTCAGTCACAAGTCTATTGATAAGAAGCAGGCTATGCTTTCTTTTACCACAGTTTAAAGAAGCAGAAATTTAAATTGATAGGGACAAACGTTACTTTCTCTTACTATGCAGGTGGGATTTAAGGACACTTCAAAACACTTAAGTGAACTTACTAACTGCAAACAATTGTACTGCAGTTTATACTGGGCTTTCCAGGCAGGCGTGTGTTTAACAGTTACATTTCTCTTTACAGAGAGTGACGTGAAACCTGCCGAAGGAGTGCAGTTAATTGTTGAGAGAGATGTAACTGCCTTTGAGCCCCAACTGGAGAAGGAAATCGGCTGCGCTGCCCGGATTGCTGAACCTTTCATCACGTTTCGTGATGGATGGGTTGCATACTACAACCAGCCAGTGTTTCTTGCAGGCATGGGCCTTGCATTTCTCTATATGACTGTTCTGGGCTTTGACTGTATTACTACAGGCTACGCGTACACTCAGGGTTTGAGTGGCTCTGTGCTAAGCCTCCTGATGGGTGCCTCGGCAGTCACTGGAATCATGGGAACAGTGGCTTTCACTTGGCTTCGTCGCAAATGCGGCCTGGTCCGCACAGGCCTTATTTCTGGAGTTGCTCAATTTGCTTGTCTTGTCTTATGTGCCATCTCTGTATTCATGCCTGGAAGCCCTCTGGATTTGACTGTTTCCCCCTTTGCTGACATCAGTGCCAGGCTGTTTGAAAGTGAACCATTGCCTACTATAGCATCTCCAGAAGATAAGCCTGAAATGGTTTTTTCAACTAGAATACCCAGCTCGTTCAATGGGTCTACTACTCCTGCTGACAGCGACCCAGAGATGAGTCCTGAGCCTGTGCCTTTAATCTCTGTTAGTCTCCTGTTTGCAGGAGTCATTGCTGCTAGAGTTGGTAAGTATTATGCCTCTATTAACATCTGTTCTATTGACTGCTTTCAATTCTAAAAATTACAGTGCCTGTCAACTTAACGCATGTTTGAGTTTAGAATTGTAGGCTACAGTTGAAGTATTAGATCCTATTTCCAAGGCTAATTTGTTACACTTCACCTAAAACTGAAACAATCTTGCAGTAGCATTGCCAATGCAGAGGCTACAATACTAATTTCTTGCCTACCATGTCTCCCGAAGGGGAGATAAGTTACCACATTTGGAGATTAATGTAACTTGGTTTTTTGGAATGCTTATCTCTAAATGATGATCTTTCCCAGCCAAATAAAACCATTTGTTTGTTAGTAGTAAACAGCAGTAAACATATCTGCTATGAAAACCTTCAAATTTAGCAATTTTTAATAAGCTTGTCTATTCTGTCCTTTTATCTAATTGTCTAACCCTTAAACTTGTGACCAGCAAATGAGTTTATAACAGAAACTTTGATTTGGATGACAGTTTAATTGTTTGAGGAATTGCTGGCTAGTGTAGTGTTAGTATCTGTCAACAGAAGAGGCAGTCAAATACCTAAATGTGATGAAGAGTAATTTTCATCTGTAGTACTTTTCTACTCTTAATTTCTGCAGCTTTTTTTACTGAATTCTGGGGGAACAAAATACTTGTTGAATGTATTGAGTTTGCTTGCAAGATAAGCTCCTAGAACTAAATCATAATGGACTAGTGTCAGCTAGTCCTGAATCATAATGGACTAGTGTCAGCTAGTCCATTACGATTCAGGAGAAGCTAGTGTCAGCTGAGACTTTTGCATGAGGTGTCTGCAAAAAACTTAGCAATTGTAGCTAGCAGGAATACATTGTAAATAGGTGTTAAAAGAGCTGCTCAAATAAGCAGCAGATGAGCA
>JANHGN010008583.1:43071-64069 GCA_024605025.1 Megaceryle maxima | reverse complement strand
ACTTAGCAATTGTAGCTAGCAGGAATACATTGTAAATAGGTGTTAAAAGAGCTGCTCAAATAAGCAGCAGATGAGCATAATACTGTGAACTTGGTAGACATGTTGAAGCAAGGTGTGAGGGGTAAGTTAAGGTGTCACACTGTATGTATTAGTTCAGGAAATGCTGGTAAAGGGTAAGTACATTTTTTCTGACTGTCAGTGTGAAATCCATTCTAGTGTGACAAGAAGCTAGCGTGTCCCGTGCATTTTGCAGAAGTGAGTGTTTGGAAGTATGCATTGAATTGTGCCAGTGATGAAAGCTTGCCATGAGAAGCTCAGTTGTATGGATAACTGTTTTTTCTCTCCGTAGGCCTTTGGTCCTTTGATTTGACTGTCACACAGTTGCTCCAAGAAAATGTGGTAGAATCTGAAAGAGGCATCATTAATGGTGTCCAAAACTCCATGAATTATCTTCTTGATTTGCTTCACTTCATCATGGTCATCTTGGCCCCAAACCCTGAAGCTTTTGGTTTATTGGTGCTTATTTCTGTGTCTTTTGTTGCAATGGGCCACATAATGTACTTCAGATTTGCCCAAAAAAGCTTGGGAAAACAACTTTTTATTTGTTGCACTCCTGATCCCAAAGCAGCCCCTGACAGTTCACTGCCTGGTAATACATCTACTGTCTGAAAGCATTCACTTTTTTTACTAACTTCTACACAAATATCATGGCTAAACACATTTACTGCCTTTTGTGACCTGGTCTAAGGTGTTTCTCTAGAGTTGAATGCATAACTTAGCTATTGGAGGAAGCCTGTCCCAAGAGAGCTAAAATTCATCTTACAGTGACCCTGTAAAAATGTCTTTTGCCAAGCATGAAACAATCTAGCTGGATCTTGAGCACTGCTGTTTCAAAGGATCCCCTCAAGTCACGCATTTAGTATTTGATCACAAAAATAATATTGAATTTCTCTTGCTGACCCCCACAGTAATCATGTTTAGTCATTATACATACTCAGTTTGTTCATGAATTCTGAACAGTTCTTCTGCTTGTTGAGCAAAACAAGGAATATTATTTTTTAGTTGCTTCAGATTAACTTGATAGATCCAGTATTTGGTATTGTGAGGTTTTTCTGTGTTTTTTTTTTCCCTAACTGTGAATGGTTCTGCTCTCCTAACATCTCAAATTTGTATAAACATCCTTCTTCAAATCCTGAAGTGGACAGCTAAGTTCCAATGTTTTCCCAAAGTACCTTCATTGTATTCTTTCTGCTTTGGTTTTAACTTTACAGAAACACCTTTGTATCTTGCTTTTTTTTGTTGGTGTTTTTTGGTTTGGTTTTTTTTGTTTGTTTGTTTTGTTTTGTTTTTTGTTTGTTTGTTTGTTTTTTTTTTTTTGGTTTTGTTTTTGTTTTTTGTTGTTGTTGTGTTTTATTTTTTTTGGTTGGTTGGTTGGGTTTTTTTGTTTTTGTTTTGAGGTTTTTTGTTTTGTTTTGGGGTTTTCTTTGCATGTTTCCTTACAATTTAGATGAGTACTAGGTACAAGGTATTGTATTACACTTTTGTTGCACTTCATAAAGTAAAACATAGCCTCATTTTAGCAGAAGCTATTGGTGTAACATTATAAAGCATGGCTTTTTTAATTGCAAATGACAGGTCTGCTTAGGTTTGTAGCAGAAAGTGCTAAGGTTGGGAGTACTGGTACAGAAAGATAAAGTAGGGCTAGCTTAGTTTCTGCCTCAGAGTACAAGCAGCTTTAGTTTATTTTTGAATGTTTTTGTTTTCAGAAGTCCTATTCAAGCTTGATTTATTGGAAAATTATTAGGATTCCAGGCAAAAGTCGTAAAAAAGAAAGTGGATAACTTGTGTTCATCTGTTCCTATGTGAATTTTCACTTGGTTTGTCCTAAACTACTGCTAAAGCAGCGAGATGTTGGACTGAGTGGCCCTCTAAAGCAGCTTCAGAGCCATGAAGAATAATATATCCCCTCTCATTTTCAAAAAGTTCCTGCATCTGTTGTTTTGGTTGCTTTGTTTGTTTAGTTGGTTGTTTGGTTGTGGGGTTTTTGTTGTGGTTTGTTTGGGTTATTTTGTTTTGCTTTTCACCCTCTAGATACTAACAGTACTTCCAAAGTCTTTAACAGTGTGTGCACTTTGTGGAAACTACTCTATGCACTTTTCTTTCTCAGTAGAGTTGAACCTGGTAGTGTTCTGAATATTCCTGTGGCATGACAGTGACTTCTAAACATAAATCTTTGTAACACATTTGTTTGCAAAATTAGTGTGCAAAAACATACATCAACAACACGTTAAAAGTATCCTCTGTAACTTTTAAGGTGGTTTTATTTTAGGTACAGTCATCTTGCTGCCAGACTTCAACCCTGGAATGTGTGTGAACTCCACTGACATTAAAGGCATTACACAGGGCTGAATCTAGGCCATTCATCTTAAAGTTTCTAATGACTACATTATGTATCCAACTAAAGTGAATGTTAAAAAGCTCTAGTGGCTTTTGTCTCAGATACAATATTTTCTAAGAGGATTGAAAGTAAATGAATGGGAATCCAACATACTTGTAGCCCTCAGTATTCAATAACTGGATGTAACAGTTTTTCTCCTTTAAGTGGACCAAACCTGATCATTACTGCTACGTTACTGCAAGTTTCTCAGGGATGTTTTCACTAAGTTTATAAGCATTTATACATTGACCTAGCTTTTGGTGTTTGTTTTGATAAAATATGTTAAATTAGAGTAGTTTTAAAATTTGTGAGTCGATTTTGAGTGTAACTTCTTAAGGAAAAGGGAATTTTGCCACCAGCAGTATTTAAAAGTCAGAAGACAAATAAAACATGCCTATATAGAGATGTAGAATAAATATGCCCAAAGGATAGCCTATATAGTACATAAGTACACCAGTAAATAAAATACCTCTGATTTGCCAAATACGTCTTCTCATGTGTATCTAATTAAATTTGGACCAGATTTTCTTATTGCTGAATATAAATCAAGGTAGCCCAAATGTCAGTGAATGCTTCTCTACTGTTCTTTGAACATCTGAATGCCACCACGTATATTAGACTCACTGACCATCGGGGAAACAGAGCTGCAGATGCAGCTGTTTGTGGGCTCTCGCTAGCCTACAGAACCCAGTGTGCCTGAAGCTTCATGCTGTAGCACTAAGCATTAGATACCCTGGAGAGGATGAATTCCTGAAGTCTGTGGAGATCTCTGTAAACACAACAGAGAGAGCTGGGAGCATACCTTGTTCCCATCCGATCCCAAACTTTTGTGGTGTTTTTGTTTGGTTTTTTCTTCTCCCCTCCCTTCCCCCCCCAAAAGCAATGTACTCTTATTTGAGTTGAGTAGAAATTTGTTTCATAAAATAGTTCCAGTAGATAGTACAGTTTGTATCTCAAGCTAAAAAAGTAGTATTGGGAGGGGACTGGACCTTTGTATTTTGTACACATAATGTTGCTAGGATTCATATGTGCTGAAAGGCAAGACAATCCTAAAAAAGAAGAAAGGTAGATGCTAGCTTTAAGAGGAATGAGGAGGTCTAAACTGGAAGTCTTGTATGCATTGGTCTGAGTCAGATGTGAAAACAAATGTATGCTGCTTGAGCACAGTCCGTTTGTGTTTAAGTCTAAGATGTATGCAGACACCTGTACTAATTAGTGCTTTGAAGCAATGTGGAGCCTGAAGTCTTACTTAGCAGGACTTTTAATTAAGTAAGCATTTTTGGCCTTGTATTTATTTATTTTATTTTTTAAATGTGTCCAATTTGGATGAAACTGCCCTTAAAATGTACGCACTAGAAATCAATCTTACCAGAATAGCATATTTTATTATATAACCTTATGCTGGACATAGTATTGATTTATGTATTACTATTGGTAAAGCTAATGAATAAATTTGCATTAAAATTAATTTGTCCTGTATCATTCAATTTGTGGGCATTTTGGATCCTGTAGAGGAAGCGTTTCCATAGTGATGGGATGGGAATGGCCATGAAGCACAAACAAACAGCACTGAAGAGGAAGAAAGCGATGAGTGTAGTAAAAGCCTTTCAGTGACCCTAGAGCTCTGTCTTTAGTGACCTGATTCCTATTTACCATCCACAGCAGTAACTTGAGATGCAGCAGCTGAAGGTGAAGTTGTCATCTTACAAGCCCAGGACCAGCACTGGTGATACAGGAGTTTGTGTATTGGCTTGGTGAACAACAGAAAGCAAATTATTTGGCCTTACCAGTCATCTTTACCTTACTGAATTTGAAATGATGGCCTTCTGTAGCAGCAACCTGTAGGTGAGAACACTGTGCACCACTGGAGTGGTCACAAATGAGTGGGATATGTTTAATATATATTTTTATTTTTAGTCTGAAAATTACTTCAATTGAGTATTTTATACAGGCCTGCTTCTTATTACCTTTATTGAAGATACACTTGCATGATGAATGAATCTTTGGAAGGATGCTGTACTCAGTAGGATTTCCCTAAACTTAGAGGTTTTCCTAGAAAAAGACATTTGTGTTGTCCCCAGTTATGCTATTCCCCTGTAGGAATTAATGTTAGTAACAGTTATTCCCATAGAGGAATAACTCACTCTGGTAACATGGCAAGTTAAAAATACAGCCTTTGATGCATGTGTCAGACTTGGTAGCATTAGGGCAAGTGTTGTGCCTCTTTAATAGCAGCTACCAGGTCAAATTACCAATTTTCATGTTTTAGGAATGTTTACCTCATTCACTGCTACTTACAAGCTAAGAAAAGTGAAAAGAATACTGACTTGAAGATGTGGTTACACTGATCCATCCCTGCAGGTATGAAGAAAAAGAATTGGCAATAGTATTGTGTAGGATACTTAATGGATAAGGAACACTTTATTTATTTATTTATGTGACTCAAGGGGGCCATTCACAATTTAACATTTGATGGTTTTACTGAGTTCCATTGCTTGGATCTTCACATTTTTTTTTTTTTTGAAACTTCTAAGTTTTCTAAGACCCTGCAGAATTCAGTGCTCAGCAACCAAAGGTAGAATGATTGAAGATACCTCCCACTCTGTTTACTTGCTTGTTGCACTGCTTAACTTAACCCTTCCTGTGGAAGGCAGTATGTACTGCAGGTACTTATTTGATTATTTTGCTCTGGAGTATTTGATTGCTTCTGTTGGTAAGAGAGTGTTAAACTGAGAGCTGACGATACGGGGATTGAAAATTGAATCTTGTTAAAAGAAAAAGGGTAGAGTGAACTCGGTCCCTTCAATTTAAACTACTTTTGTTTCTTTAATGAGAGAACTGTCTCTTAGAAATTCCAAAAGAGTCAGTAGGTTCATATCTAGTATTTTTAAAATACTCAAGTTACTGCTGTCTTTGCTTCCACAAAGTCTGTGGTGTAGAAGTCCCAGGTTAGCAGTGCAAGCTCACTTCCTTCCTAAGTTGGCTAAATGTGTCCTCAGTGATCACTATCAAAGATCACATCATCTCATGTCAGTGATCACTGCTTTCCTGCTGGACAGAGCCTTCTTTCACAGCCTCCTTCACAGCCAGTTTTGCAAAGTGTGTATTTAAACCCTTCATCTACGAAGGATCACAATTTGCAGGTAGGGCTTCATAAAGAAACCAGATGTTCTGTAACAGAAATAAACAATTCCAGACTCATTTAAAATAATTTCTACTACTTTTTTTATTTTTGTATTAAAAGCTAGCAGATATTACTCAAGTCATAGAATCTTCATGACTTTGAAACAATACAAGATTGCAAGCAAACCTGAAGCAATTCAGAGTAAGGATTGTTTCTGCTGGAGAAGTATGCAACTAACAGATCTAGCTTTTCTAAATCTAGCACTGTGAAGGTGATAATGCTTTTTTTATCTGCCTCAAGACTGATCTGGTTTGGGGTCCTCCAGGAATATGTTATGCTGTACTCTACATCCATATCTTTCTCAATTACTTAGTACTAGAGAAGCTAGTAGTAAGTATTAGAATAATAGTTTCTATTATCCTGTCCTCTGTGCTCACTATTTTTCCTGCTTGTGGGTGCTGTTAACTGCATAGTCACTGTAGGATTAAAAGTATTTTATATCTGGACTAAGCCTATGCCTCTAGCTGCTGCTTTAAATAAAACAGGCTATATTTTGCAACTCTGAAAGGCAGATAAAACTGAACGAGGATGTTTGCTTAAAGGCTTGCAAAGTCAATGGACAAAGTGCATGCTGTGCAGTAATGCTTTTTCAAATACTTCAGCTTGTCCTTCTGCAAGTCAATATTTTTCTTTCTAGTTAAACTTTGTGTTTGGTCACAAGAGAAGCATACAACTATGTGTTTTCCATGCTTATTCTAGGTGTGGAGCGATGGAGCAATCCGTTGTCACACATGACAGAGTTAAGAGTTCTTAATCCTTTGTAAATGCACAGGAAGTTACTTAGATTTAGAAAAATCTGATTCTCCTCCTTTGGCAGATAAGGAGAAGAGAATGTACAGTTAGCACTGCCATTAGAACTTCAGTATCTAAGGTATCTAAGCACAACTCAGACCAAAAAAAAAAACCCCAACACCAAACCAACAAAGTGCTTATTAAAGCTGTACAGGTTGGCACAGAAAACACATCCCCTTTGCTCATGCTAAGCCATTGTCCAGTTCAGTCAGGGGAAGGACACTAGGCAGGATACCCGCATCCCTGTGACAACATACCAGGGTCTAAAAATAAGTTCTTCCTCGAGCAGTGGAACTAACAAAGCATGCTTTCCTCTATCTACGTGTCCTTGGTCCCTACACACCCAACAGCTGCAATAACTGTAGCTCCTACCCCTGTGTTGCATAATCCAACCTCTTTCACATCTCCTCACTGTGCTCTGTGCTCCCTGCTCCCCTCTTTTGAGCAGAGCAAAGCAGAGTGGAGAAGGGCAACTCAGGCTTCTCCTGTGCCCAGCTGATGATTTTCATAAAACTATGAAAAGCCAATCTTTGAGACCTTCCATCGTATTTAGATGGAATTAGTCAAGTGGTTCAATGTCAGGAGGTGATGGAGGTGACAGAGAACAGTGTGACTGCTTAAATCCCGTGCCCCTAGAAAAAAAAAAGGATAAAAATGTTATGCCTGCAATGTGGTGTGTGATATGGCTGCGTGTCTATTGCCAACAGCACATCTTAGCAAACTGAAAAAAAAATTAAATCCGTTGTAGATGGACTTGGGCAGGACCAGTTGCTCAAATGCTGGATGGATAGCACCCCTTTATTTTTTTATGGAAAAGAAATGAGAGGTTATAGCACAACAGAGGTCAGATATAACTGACATAAAGACATAGATGGAAACAGGTCTGTAGCATGTATGACAGCATGCACTGAATTATCTTTGGAATTGGGAAGAAATATTTTTCCTTCATGTCCAGCATGAACAGCAGTGTTAACTGGAGGGGAACCAGTGGCGTGCAACAGTTACAATCAGGGCTCTAGGAAATGAGACAAGAGTGACAGAATTTGGGTCATTTAGAGACTTAAGAGGTGATGTGCAAACAATACTTGACTATGTAAAAGGGGATGGGAATAATGTGTAATGTTGTTGGAGATTACATTAACAAAGTCAGATGGCAGCATGCTTAAAACCCTGGAAGCTGCAGAATTTATAATCCTGAGCATCTTCAAGGGCAGGTGCTGTTTTTCCAGCTCTGTTTTTCTCCAATTGAATGTAAAGTGTTTCTGCAGTTCCTTCAGTTCAGAATTTCCTCTGGAACCACTGCTGAGAGAGTAGACTAGTTCACCCTGACTTTTCACACCAGCTAACCACCAGTTCATTGTCCTCCAAAGATTTGTTCTATAAATTATCTGTTCTCTTAATTTAATGTCTTAATGTTTGCTTTCGGTTTATAAGCAGTCTCTGAACTCACTGTTACAAGCTCTTTGCAGGATTATTGAAGTGTTCAGGTGTCTTTTAGAAGAATAAAAGCTTTTGTCCCAAGTACTGGCAAAACTCCCCAATTACCACAGTCAGATTTCATAGAGCAGACCTTCAGATGGGTGGTGGTGAAGACAGAGAGCTGAAACACATGATTGCAAGAGCAAAAGGGTTAGTGTGAAAATGTGCTTAGAAACTACAAGTAAAGCAGCTTCAGCACCTTTTCATCTTAGGATCCTTTTTAAGGATGAAACCTGAAGTGAAGAAAGCACACACACTGCTTACATTAACATTTTCAATATGGTTCAAACCATTTCCTATACTAAAGGACTCAAACTGATACCTCTTGATTAATGTTCATACAATTTCAGCAGAGAATCTTCTTGAACTAATCAAGGTCTTCTGTCTTACTCAGCGTGACAGTTAGGGATATTAGATTTTCTCTCAAGTTACTTTGGTACAACAGTACAAATATTCCTGTTTTCAGTGAGTAGAGCGGCCAAAACTGTTTTCTAAAATGCTCACATGTAAATATTCCTCTGCAGAGCCTGCCTGCATGGTGTGTATACATATGTATACATATCCCATGCAGTCTGTTTCTTTGAGCTCCTTTAGTTGTCTGTAGCCTATTTAAATAAGAGCTACAGATCTGAACTGGGAGAATTTGGACAGTGTGTTTTCTGGGGCTGCTCCTAGACAGGCACACTTTGGTTCTAAGACTGCTGAAAAAGTTAATGCAGTGTTTGAATTACTTTGTTTCTGGGAGCTTCCTTACCCTGTCTGACCATGCTAGACATAAGAGCTGACAAGGAGTTACAGAAATTCGTGGTCTGTCCAGTGGAGAAAGAGTGAGGAGTTGCCCATGTTAGAAATATTTGTTCAGCTGCTACTGGAGTAAGGCCAGTCAGAGTTACTGTTTACAGTATGAAGTGTGCTGCAAGTTCATTTATCTGCTACAGATAACGAAGCAAGATAAAGAATCAATTCTTTGGGACAGCTTTGACAAAAGTTTCAGAGGAATAAAAGTGACATACTTGAAACTTCGGAAGCTTTTTTTTTTTAATTTTTTTTATTTGCTTGGATGAAATAAATTATTCCCTGTCATCCTGTACTGACCATGGCATTGTTCATCTGTGCCTGAAAGGAGCAAACTGTGACACAGCCGGGGACCAAAGAAAGACTGAACTACCCCTCTGAGCTGCAGAGCTTCCTTGGTGGATGTCTGAGCACAGACGGAGCTGCTCTGCAGATTTCAGTAGCATGATCTCAAGGTATCAGTGGATCAAGTAGATGGCATCAGGAACACACTCTCCCACAACCCCTGCACACAGTGGGCAGTTGGAATACAACCAGTTTCTGGAGAGAAACACACAAAATAGCACTAGAGTAGTATATGCCCATGGAAAGAATGCAAAAAAAAAAATCAAATTAAATGTTCCTCCCCCGAGAAAAGTTTTTGGACGAGAAAGTGTGCTGATGTCTTTGAAAAGTTTCTTCCCTATCTGAAATACTAAGAAACTCTGTATGTGTTGGGAAGCCTTTATTTCCTTATTTCTAAGGCAGAATTTTTATCTTACTATTTGTCATTATGAAACAACATCCATTTTTGTCATGCACACTTCAAGGACCTTTAACTTTACAGCCTTTTTACTGCCTTTATTGTCCCAGGATAGCCTTTCCAGGGATTTTCAGCTGTCAAAGTAGAGTCATGCTTAGACTCTTTTGTTTTCTACTGTCTTGCTTGCTCTAATTAGTGCTTGAAACTGGCAGGTACCAATAGCCTCAGTGCAATATCCACAGTATGTACAAAAAAACAAACACAAAAAGGCTCACACGTAGCCAAAAGAGGGAAAAGAAACTGTTCTTTCAGTGTTTGTTTCCTCTATGCTTTATAGTTTTGTGTGCTTACGTGGGCACAAGGAGGAATAGATTTTTGGAGTAGAGGAATTCAGTGAATACAGGAATCAGAGCTGGGGATGTCTAATCTTTGGATTCACAGCAAAAGCAGCCTGATTAGACAGTAACAGATTTATTTTTTTTTTCTTAAGATGCATACTTAGGAATGTAATCCGCAAATAATAAATTCTTACCCAGTTCTGCTTTGCTACCAGACTAGATTTTCAGTAACAAAATGGTAGCTTCACTTAGTTACTTGGGTTATTAACATAGGTTACCCATTCAAGTTCATGGCTATACAGGAATGTACAGCTTCATGGTATCTACTTAGCTATGGTAAAATCTAAATGTTGTCTTACCTAAATAGAAAAGAGCAAACAGGAGAGACCAAAGCTGATAGCTGGATGATCAGCAGAAAGCTGTAACCTCAGACTTGATTTTGTACTTCTTTCCTTTGTTGAATTTGCTGTCTAGCTGGCATTTCCCACTTGGCAGCAGAGGACATAGGTTAGATGAGTATCAGAGATTGGAAACAGGTCATATTGATGTCAGCTCTCTTAAAAGTGATAAAGGAATTGAAGTATAGATTAGCATTCTCCTCAACCCTAGCCACCTACCTGCACATCTGCAGAGCTCCCAACTGTGAAGGTGTAGCTGTGTTCAAGATACGTGCTGATTTCTGGGGTCAGGATAGGTGCTGATTTCTGGGTCTGTACATTTCTCATGCATCACCTATTTGCTGAAGATAATTTTTTATTCATTGACAAATTTGACACTGGAAAAGAGGGATCTAGAGGAGCTACCTGATCAGTGGCACTGATCACCAGGGTTATCAGTGGTTTTAATGTTCTAAGCTTCAGGGTGCAGGCCTAGTGTCAAAACAAGATGACCAAAGCAGCAGCCACTTTCATTTCCATAATTTACTTAATGTGTGCAGCATTACTTGGGATCATAATTGAGCATTATGTGAGGTCATTCTGTCCAGACATCCATGCCCTGTTATTATAAATTCTGAGTCTTCACCTTTGGGAAGGACAAGCTAATGTTGTCCTGAATTAATAAAGATATGTATTCAGAGAATGATTTCAGTGTGACTATTTTGGTCTTCTAATTCATTCATTAAAAGATAGAATCAATAACAAAAAGTGATATATAAATATAAGTTACAATCCTCCCTGTTAACACTTCAGGATATCAGTATGTTATCCTGCTTCTTATTATATACATTAAAAGCAATTTCATCATTACATATTGCTTCCTGTGAAAATTGTTGCTGAGTAAAAGTTTAAGCATAAAATAGGTAGGAGTAGCTCACCTCAGTAGTATTGACTGTCCATCCTACAATGCAGTTTTATTCAGCTTTGCTTACATCTCTGAATAACACTGATCAAAAAAAGTCAATAAGGGGCCGCCCTGGCCCTAAACCGTGACAAGGGGAAAGACCAGTTTCTCAAGATCATCCTGAGGAAGTGATACAAGGCACTATTAGATGTGGTTGAGGCTGAATCAGCAATTCTTATCTTACATCATGCTAAATATAGTATACCAGAAGTTTTGCTACAGTAACAAAACAGTACAATGGGGAAAGTCAAACAATTCTGGAAGGCTTAAAGTACAAACACTGGTTAGAAGTGGAAGAGGCAATTCTGATTGTGTTTCACAGATCGACAAAGTAGGGCTGATAGCAAGAGAGGATGTCTGTAGAGGAATAATTGTCCAGCTCCTGTAGAAAAGTGTATTGGAAAGCTCAGATTGAGATGATAAAAGTAGATAAAAAAAGCTAAGGAAGCGAGAAGTATGGCAGCTTGCCAGGAGCATGTGACAAGAGGACACACAGATACTGCAGAATGTGATTCACTGGTTTCCCATGATTACCTCTCTCTGGTCATTTAAATCCCTGCACGCTTCACACTTTAATTTATTCAGTGGATGTTCCCATCTTTCCCTGCTCCCTTATGCTGAAGCTTGTTGCACTGCAGTAAACGACCTCTAGATCTTACTCCTGCCACTGAAGTCATCTGGAGTAAGACAGTTCTGTGCCATCCTAATGATACTGACTGAAGGTTAATTAACACAGCTCATTTGGCTTGCTGAATCTGGGGGAACTGCCGTTTCTGGACTCTGAGAGTCTCAGTCATTTGCTGTTGAAATCTAAAATTTAAAGGAAGACCAAGAAGCAAAACTTGTTTGTGGGTTTCAGGAAAAAAGAGTCACCTATCGGAGGAATTACCCAATTACAGCTGTGCTGGAGAGTTCAGTGAGTTACTCATGAACATGTGCAAAACACATAGCACAAAGGTAGCTAATGGTCATCTGTTGAGTGTTCATTCTGTATAGCAGAATTCTACAGAACAAAGTACCTCTCTAATCCTCTATGCAGTCTGGATACAGCAGATGGCATATGCCAAGAAGTTTTGCTAAAGCAGCAGATTCACTCACCATGTCTCTTCAACAGACCTCACGTGTCCAGCCTACCACAGTTTAAAGTTCTGTAAAGTAAACTCTGGAAATACCATCCTCTGTTTTTTCAGTAAGCTGCCCTCCATGGAGACTGGAGAGCCAAGCTGCCCACACTTCCTGCCTAGAGATTATTTTGGTTCAAGTCAACCAGAGGGGTGGGAAGTAATGCTGCCAGACTGAGCACAGAAAACTGCAGTAATTCTTCCCTTCTTAGGCTACTCTACAATTTCTCAGTGCCTGTTCCCCAATGAAGGGGCTGCTCTGCATGACCCATCCCTCTGACAGGGCTAATGAAACTCAGAAGCAAGGAGCCCAGCCACCTTAGATGGACTTTGCCAGGTTCATACCAGTAGCTTGCGCTGCACCCTTTCTGCTGATAAACCCAGGACTTCAGTCTGGGGCTCCATCACACCAGGGCAGAAGGAATAAGGGAAGAGGTAATGAGGCACCCAGAGAAACTCAGAGGGCAGTTCTTGTCTCTCCTTCAGTCTGTGGGATGCCAAAGACCCAGAAACCCCATCATTGCAAAGCCTATTAGAGAACTCATTAACTCCAGCTGGAGCTTTTGAACTTGACTTGGAAAACCTCCCCCTCCTTACCAAGAGCATTAAGCAGTCACCTTTTCCAAGACCTCAGGGAGAGCCACTCCTGTTAATTCAGCCTTCTTTAAATGGCTGAGAAAGGGTTTGGTATTTTTCCCCCTTAGGTCGAAGAAATAACTTACAGACCGTGTACTGAGAACATCACAGTCTCACCAGAGAGGACTACAGTCAAGAGCAGAGTGATATCTGCTACCCTTCAGTGCTATGCTTGGAAAAAGGCAAGTAAAGTTTCTTCTAAGGTGTCTCAAATTCAGAAAGCTCACAAAATGCTTTGAAAATGTTTTGGGGACTTGTTCTCTTAAAAGCTATTGTTGTGAAAGGAGAACTACTATTGGAGAAAGCATGCTTGCTATTCTCTTTCAAGGAGTAAGAAAAGTTAGGAGAATGCTTCATCATTCATTGTGATCAGCAGCTATTCAGCAGGCTTTCAACAACAGGGAACATTAATAGCTTGTACGTGCCTTGCCAAATGAAATGCTGTTTTCAGTATGAGCGTGATTCAGCAGTTTCCGAGCCAGCAAGTACTTCAAACCTGTCCCAGAGTATTTTAAGACTCACTATCACATGTTTATTAGCAACAGTTTTCCTTTCATACTTTATCTGTGATTATATGGCAAATCTATTAATGTATGACTCATTAATAAGTTTGGGAGCTCATTGGGCTGTACGTTACAATAGAGAGGACGCGGTCAAAGGGATACAGTGACCACTGGAGCTATTCCCATTGAATATAATTATCTATGGCACTGCTGAAGATACTTTAGATCTGGTGTGAAAATGAAGCTTAAACTAGAGACACCTGAAATCCATGAGGTATAGCCACAGCAGGGTCAACTCATTTGTATTGTACCATACTACTTTTACCTCAGTTACACTCGGGTAGGAGGAATAGGAATCTTCTCAGGGCTACTAATACCGAGGAAGCAACTTGTGTGTGTTCCCTGGATTGGGGTTCTGGTTGCAGTTACTCCTTTGATGTTGACAATAAAAAAAAATACAGAGGTGAGCTGTAAGACTGTAAATTTGAACTGGCAGTATAAGCGTGACGTAAGCATAAAGAAAAAGGTAGGATCCAACTGTCCTAGACTATGGGATGTGTCTGGGAGATGCTTGTTTAATCCGCAGTCAGGTGGGCATTGCTGTATCCCTCATGTATTGAGGGTTCATTCTCTGTAGCAGGGGTTACAGCACTGTGAGCAGCAAGCAATGTTCTTGCTGCCTTTGCCATAAAAATCTTGATTAGAACTAAAAAGGAAACAAAACTCGTGATGGACACTTCAGCAATTTATAAATCCCCTTTCTTTATTCTCACAGAAGCACTTTGCAGATTCCCTCTTGCCAGTGGACTGCCATCTCACTTAGTAGCTGAATAATGGCACGTGCAGAAGCACCTCCACCTCCTGCTTCCCTGGGACAAATACTGATAGGGTGCTTTACGGGGGGAAAACACTTCAGCCTCCTTGCTACAGTTCCCCACAGAAGCAACCCTGCCAGGGACTGCTTAGCCCATTTGTCTTCTGTAGAGCATGAAGATTAGTGGGACTGTAAAGGGCAACTTCCAGTATCCATGAAATCAAACATGTTCCTCCAGAGAAAATTTCATGGTATTTCCTTTGCAGGGAGGGGCGGGGAATGAGAGGTGGAAAGAATCTGACCTTATAGCACAGTGTTCACTGAGAAAGCAAAGTAAAATAATCAGTCCTCAGTGGAGTTTAGTGATTCCTGTTGTTCATATGGGAGTTGGGCACCTAAGTGCCTTTGCATTTTCAGTCCGTGATCTAGAACTAAAGTTTCCATGTAAGCAATAAAACTAGATACTGGTTCAGTGACTGAACTGGGGGAAAAGAGATTTCTTGAGAAGGGTAAAAAAAACCAAAGCAAGTCAAACATGGATCTTGCTCAGTCTCAAACACTTGAGTGCTCTTGACTAAACCAACAAAAAAGAGCACACGCTCCAAAATATATTTTGGGGAAGCCAATATATTGAGCCTTATCCAAAGCATGGCTTCAAAAGCAACATTCTCTGAACAGAAGTAACTCTGCAAATTAGAACGTTAAAATGTTTTTAAGTGTCGAGCGACAAACGTTTTTATACTCAAGTAAAGAGGAAAATATTTTGGTTGAAGCTATTCTGTGATTTAAAATTCACACCAAAACTTCCTTAATGCTACAGTCTCAGCCTGCTGATTTATATTTTTCAGGGTACAAGCTATAAGAAAATGAATATTGTGTCACATCAAGGCACCAGAATAGCAACAAACCAAAGAATTAAGAATATAAAACCCCTCCAAGAATACATCAGTTGTCCTTTGGCAAAGGTAACAAGAAAATGGCTGTTGCAGGTTTAGGGGCTCCTGTGTTTGCTCAGCTGCTCATAGGCAAAACCCCAGACTTTGGCTGTGAAATGCAAGTGTGAGGCATGTCCCAAGAGGTTTTCTCTTGGCTATTTTTGGCAAAGCAGGACTCTTTAGGTCCAAGACATGAATAAAGCCACTATCAGTCAATGTACCCTGCATGGGGAAAAGTGTTTATGAGAAGGTATGTTAAAAGAAATCCATAGGAGCTGGATACCAGAGCAAAAGCTGACCTGTAACAACTGGTTTAAGACTGTATGAGTTAGTAACTTAAAATGAAAGCCTTTTTTTTTTCCCCCTGGTTTCCCACAGAGTGTACATTTTTATAAGCAAGTAAAGCCAAATGAAAATATGAAAGCCTTACAGACCTCTGGGTTTGTCTGCCACTATGTAAGGCAAAGTTCAACTCCCTGCTCTCCATCGCTGGGATTCTTGGCAGGCGTGACAAAACTTTCCTCCTACCACTGCTGGATCCTTGCCATGGCTATTTTGAATTTCTCCCTATTTTTGGTCGCTTAGAAGCTGACAGAGCACATTTGACATTATACCTGTAGAATTTTTGGTGGGGAAAAACCTAAAACTGATTCCTGAATCTGCTGTTTGTTTCTGGAGAAATTCTTAAAAGTATTAAGATCTGATCTTAAAGTATTGAGATGCGATTGGAAATTCCAAACTTTTCACACAGATGCTTCTATTAGACAGAAATCTGTGATATTGATTTTACAAGATCTTGCACTTATTTTAGACTCTTTTAGCAAAGGTGCTCATGAAATTTTAGATGGTGACAGCTTTTTTTTTTTTTTTTCTTTCTCCGTGTAAGAAAGCCCCTTACCAATACACATCATGCTTCTAGATGGAGCTATATCTTGCTTTTACCTCCTTTAGCTTTATTCTTCTATGCAAAACATCATGCTACTCAAACTGTATGTGCTGGTGGTTCTGTACTCCTGGAAAACCACCCTTTCAAAGCAGGATCTGAATTCACTTCACTGGATGACACTGCTTAGTGAAAACAGAGGGAAATCTGTAGAGTAGCTTCCATCATTTAAAAGATAAAAAAAAATATTGCCTTTACTACTCATCTTTCATTTCAGATTCTGAAAATGTTTATTGTTACAATGAGAAGGATATAAACATAAAGGTTGGATGCCACAAATCTGATAAAGCTAGTGGATTTGAGACCTAAACCTTTATTTTTCAAGTAAACTTTCAGTTTAAACTATTGCAGCAAGCACTTTACACAATTAGGTTCCCTGTATGGACTGTTGCCTTTAGGAATGAGAAGGAACTAAAAGCTTTACTTACCTTACTAGTAAAGTATTGACAGAATGACAGTTACAGCTGATCACATAATAGCAGTGCACTTTTCTGACTGCAGGCTTGGCTTCTCTGCTGGTATGATAGTAAAGAGTCAGGAAATGTGTGTTGCCTACCATATGACAGGTTTATTACTACTAAAATATATTTTGAAGTGCATTAAATCACAGCCCCGAGTTTTGATTATCAAGTCACAAAACTGCTGTTGCAGAACACAGTAACTTTTATCCTTTATTGTTGTTTTGACACAATAATCTGTTTGTTAGGGCTTTTAAACCTTCTACAAGCTCAAGTTCCTCTTTTAAGTTAGGCGTTACATACAAGGAATGATAAGGAGCATTCACTAGAATGCTTTGACTTTTATGAGCCTAATGGCACTCCAGCTCAAATAATTGTTTCTCCTTTTGTCTGTAGTAGTGCTCATTATTAGTTCTGTTTCCTGAGTTAAACAGAAGTGAGGAAAATTACTCAGTTTTAATTTGAGAGGCTACAAGTTAAAAATATGCATAGAAGTTTTTCAAAACAGTCTAAACTGGTTGAGATGTAGGAATGGACAAAAGGGGGGGGGGAATATCTGCAATAGCCAAGGCTCTAAAAGAAGCTCTGATGTTTTGAGAACAGGTTGTTGTTCATCACCCATTGCAGAAAAGGAACAAAAAAATTGTCAGATTCTGAAACACTTCTGCTTAACAACTACCAAGGTGGAAAGAAATTTCAGCTGTCCTGAATACAAAGTTCTCTATGAACTAGCCATCAACTTTAAAGGTTACTTTACCATTCAGACTTGCTGATGATCTTTAGCTGGATATCCTAGCTTGAGCTTGTTCCTCCCCTGAGCTTCCACCTAAGTGGCAGCACTTAAAAAAAAAAAAAATTAAAGGATGAATTAGCCATTGAAGAGCCTGCTCCAATGCCTACTCAACATCAGGAGGGCTTTACTGTGACTTTTAATACAAGGATCTTTGAACTCCAGAATGCTATGTCTATGTGCACCAGAAAATTCCTGTGGTACCCCTTACTTCAGGATCACTTGTTAGAATAGTTGCTGTTATTTCTGTACTTAGAAAGACAAAGTCACATTTCTCAGCACAGATGTAGCAAATGTAATGCTGATACTTGTAATTGGGGAGTTTCATTTCCTTGAAGCTCTTCTCTTTCCTCTGCCCTTGGAAAAACAGAAATGCATTTAGGAAGTCAAATCGCTGTCTATTGGTTAAGTATGGAAAGTTGGCACATTCCTCACATGATCTTTATTTTGCCTTCAAAAGAGTTGGTGTGCTCTTTCACCTTGCATATGGTCTGGAATGAACCCCTACCTCCTGTTTGCACTCTTGCAGAAAAGTAACTTTATTTTTTCCTAACCCAGGATAGAAATTTAAAACAAACAAACAAAAAAAAACTTACAGCAGAAGGTAATTTTTAATTAATTATAAACATATATTTAATAATATTAACATTAGTTTCAAATAATTTCAGATACTAGGATAAGAAGGGATTCTCAGATGCTGTTTTAATTAAAAGGTGTAGATGGTATTATGGGCCAAAAGTTATTTCTCACATCATATTTGCCAGAAATTCAGGGATGATGGGAAGCAACTGCCCTAAGTCTGCATATTGCTAAGAGGCACTGAGCAGGAAGACGTTGCAAAGACACTTGAGAGATGCAAGATGAAAAATTAATTAGAACAGGATAGGAATCCATTCAGGTATTTAAAAGCATACAGTCTGCCTATAAAACTCATTTTCTTAGGTGTCATCTGCTAGAGTTAGTCAGTCAGGTGTTTTTTTCTACCTTTTGGTGAATGAAAGTTATTTTTCATTCAATTTAGCTACTTTATTTAATCTATTTATTTATCAGAAATGCAATTTTTTTAATAAGTCCTGAAACTACTTGGGCCTCTACAAATGGGGAAGGTAGGTTCTCAGCTAAGTTTTGGTGGTTCTCTCTGGTGAAGAAGTTACATGTTCAGGGGAAAACAGGCTATGTTAGGTCAGCTTTTGCTCTTTAGTACCAAAACCATCACATGTGCACCATGCATAATGGTGCATCCTTATTTAAGCATACGTGTACTATCAAACTCTAATTGTAAAAAAAAAACAAAAAAACAAGATTTCAGAAGGGGAAGTGTCTTTAAAAAGGAAACCTTAGCTATAAATAGTCTATTTTAATAGATCAAAACCTGAGTTTAATGCTTTCTGATTCTAGCAATAAGCATGCTCTGTGATTTGCCCCTGGGAGCACTCCCATTTATTGTGCTCGTGACATGAAAAAATATACAAGAAATACTTCTGAGGTTTCACATCCTTTCACAACATAATCAGAAGACCCAGCATTAGATGCCTGAGCAATGATAGGAGTACTATGGAGTCATATGTTTCCCATGGAAATCATTTGTGACTTCCTACTCTTTACTGCCACATGATTTCAAAGCATAAAAACAGCTTGCCTTTTGAGCAGAACAATTATTTGCTTTACATCAAAGTTTTATGTAGTTCTTAATTCAAACTGGGTTTCAAAGGAGTAAAATTAATGCATGTCTGTATAACACATGGGGGTGATGTGTTTTCCACTTCTAGTATGCTTTCTATTGATAGATCTTGATATATTTTACAAAGGTTAATAATTCAGCTGCTTGCCAGAAGGAAAATATGATGTGTCAGAGTAAGGACCACTGCTAATTATTGCTAATTCCTTCTACTTTTGCAAAGAATTACAAAAGCAGTCATCTCCACACCTTACCTGCTGCGTGATTGTAGTCTGATTTATCTCCAACTATTTCAGTTTCAAGTATAGGAGTGGTCTAGTCCTAGACAGGATAATTTTACCTCTCGGGATCATATTCTTGTTGCTTCTTGCATTGTTCCTATGGGTAAGTGTTTGTAAAAAAAAAAAAAAAAAGCCTGTTGTCTTATGCTTAATGGGTTAAACTTGGACAGGTTCTTTAATGTCACTCTTAAGATGCAACTAAAATACTGGGAAAAAACTAATGACAAAGAGAAATGGGATTACTCACCCTGTAAATATCTACCTGTTCTGCTTATTGCACTGTAAGAGTCAACATAGACAAGTGTTGAACACCGACAGTGTTCCATGACAAACCCAGTGTTTTGACCTGAGTATCAGACTATTTCCTCCTCAAAATAATAGTTGAGTGTTAACCAGTAAAAAAAGTGGCTGGTAGTATTAGTGCCTTTGTGCTGACTGGATCAGAGTAGCTCAGAGCCTTGCCTGTGATCACTTGGTACAACTGTGTACAGCGTTTGCCACCGTGGTGATGCGACTGTGGAGCTATTCATTCTGTCAGTGACAAGTGCTGGTTCTGCAGATTATTTGCAGAAAACCAGTTATGAATGTCTTGCTTTTGAAATTCACAGTTGGTCCAACATTTGTGTGAACACAGTGTTGTGTTTCCTGAAAAGGTTAAGGTGGCTTCAATTTTGTAATACATTCACACTAGGCTTGTAGTTCTCTCAAGAAGCTGTGTGCCTCCATGGGGAAAGAGACAGCTGTAACTGGTTTTTGGTGTTATATCTACCTCTATTATAACTCTTTATAACTCTTTAGACTTCAAGTATTTTTAAATGGGGTTAGGTCCTGGTTAGGTTCAAGAACAAAACTAAGAAAAAAAAAAAAAAAAAGGTTTTTTTCATACTCTAGTTCCTTGTAGTCAGGAGCTGAGGTATCAGAAGTATTTTGCTTTCCAGGCTGCCGTTAGACTGGTAACAGCAACAGCAGAGGTGTACACTATTGCAGATAAAGAACTTTATCTTCCTGTCACTGTGTGACTTAGATGGGCAAAGGCTTCTCTTGGAACAGGGAAGCCTCAGCCCCAAACCTCCATCTCAGGCAGAATTCCAGTCAGGAGTAACAACTAAATGCCTCTTAGTGTCTAACTACTTGTTGCACAGTGCTGTTAACATTTCAATTTTATATTTTTGCTTTAAACCTCTGTGTTTTCTTTTCCTATTTACACTCAGTTCTTCAACAGGATACATTTCTTTCCAGGCCAGCCCGAGAGAGGAGTCTTGGAAAGAGAAATAAAAATGAAGTGTCTAAGGAATCCAATTTAGCCATTGTGATTTCTTGTTATCTCTTCAGTTGCCTTCAGACTGCCTTATTTGTTCAGACTGCTAGACTTGCTGGAGTCAAATTCAAGGGGAATAACATGAACTCTGTTAACCCCAAGGCATAGTCCAGTTCTCCCATATGTTAAACTCCTTAGTGGCTCTCTCTGTCTGAGGGATAATTTGCATAGCAAGGGTCAGAAAACTTGACAATTAAAATTGTTTCTACCAACCAGAGCCTAATGGAACTCATGACTCCCTTTTTCTGCTTCAGCAGTGGACAGGGTAAATTTGCATGCTTGGCTTTTTTTTTTTTTTTTTTTTTTTTTTTTTTTTTTTTTTGAGTTTGGTGTTTTTGTTTGTTTTTGATTTTTTTTTTTTTCTTTTTTATGTTTTTTTTTTTGTGGTTTTTTTATTTTTTGGTCAAGGGGTG
>JANHGN010008583.1:29873-43061 GCA_024605025.1 Megaceryle maxima | reverse complement strand
AATCTTTTTCTACACACCATAGCCTAATTGAACTCATTTCTCCCTTTTTCTTTTTCATCAGCCGACAGTGTAATTTTTCATGCTTTGCTTTTTTTTTTTTTTTTTTTTTTTTTTTGAAGTTTGGTGTTTTGTTTTGGTTTTAATTTTATTTTTCTCCTCCATAATGTATTTTCTGTCAGGGTATCTAAATGCTGTGGCCAAGGGCAGGAGAGCTGCTTCCATGCCCAGCTGTATGAAATATTTTTTGTCTCGTGAAGGAAGTCAGCTCTCAGGAACAAGAGGAAGGAAATACTTTTCCTGTTTCATATTAGCCCCAAAGACTCTAAAGCTACTCTTGTGATTAATCTAACCAAGCTGCAGCTTGTCAGTATGAAAAGAGTTGTGTATGCTGCTAGTCCCTGAATGTCTTTCCTTTTGGAACTCAAACGTGATAGAAAATGGTTAGTATAAGCATGTATTTTTTACTATGAAAAATGCTCTACTTTTCCTTCAGTCGTAGAGTTGGCCATAGATCACAAATGGAAAAGAAAAGCACTCAGTGAGAGTCATACTTCATGCTTCCTCCATCTCAGGTATTTTCTACTTCCTTTATAAATACAGATCTTATCTAGAACAGAAGTTGCACTTTAAGGCAGTCTAAAAGATGCTTCAGCAGAATGAGGCCACACAGTGTGTGGTATGCTTGTGGCATGGCATGCTTTGTGGCAAGAAAATGATTAAGGATTGGGTTTGTTTCTTATTTTGGTCCTTTCTGTGGCCCTGGAGGTCTTTGTGGGAATATATTCCAGTGAAATTACAAAACCAGTTCCCTTTACCTACTGGGTGGTTCATTCTTTGGCAGAATACTTTAATAAACAATGTATGAGAATATAAAGGAAAAACTGAAAAACATCTTAAAAACTGGACACAACAAGAGCTCTGAAATGAAGACCGTGCATTACTCAGTAGATGTTTTGGGTTTTGTCATTAGTTGAACTGTCCTTTCTCTGCACAGCTGTGAAGATTACTAAACACAAAAGATCCCCTTTTGTAAATGATCCAAACCACAGCATATTTGCTGTATCAGCTTTCTCATCGGTTTAGGTACTGGTAGCAGGAGAGAAGTGCTGTGACTTGTGACGGGTTCAATGACCAGATGTTTCTGAAGTAACTGTTAAGGAATAAAAATGACCCTTAAATCATATGATTTTGATCTGGAAAATATATTCTTGAGATTAAGGCAAAGTTTAACGTGGTTTTCAGTTTTGATTTGCTAAAAGAAAAATTATTTCACCTAGAAAAATATAAATTTAAAAACCACGTGTGACAAATTAAGAACTACAGAATATTCAAGTAGACTGCTTTGGTGTGCTGTCCACAGTAGCATTATTGTTCCCACATGAGGTCAGCATTCTTGGTAGCATAAATAGTTGTGGATCATGCTTTTAGTTTTAAAATCTGGGATTTAACAGGCCTCAAAACGGTCTAATCCTAAATGATAATTCAATTCTGGTGCTGTATTTTCTATGTTTTATATTTTCTAAGTCTGTGCTCATAAACCAGGATTGCTTTAATTTCTCTAGAAGTGAAAGTGAAAAATGTACGTACTGGAACATCACCGGTGTGCTTGGAGGTTTTTCCTGCTTTTTTGAACACAGGCACCTTCAACTGAACGTGCAGTAAGAGAACTTTGTCACCCAGTACAAGATGCCTCTTTCATTACAAACTTCTCTAATCCTTTGCATAAATGTGGGACAATTTTTTACAATGGTGGTCGCAGCAACAGGAATCTAAGGCTTCATCCAGTTGTGATTTTGTTACCTTTAACAATATTATGCTTATGACTTCTCATTTTATATGTAAAGGTTTGGTAGATAACTAAGCAAACACCCCCTGTTCATCATAAGGAATCCCCCCGTAACATAATTAACAGTCTTATTTGATACTAAAAGCTATTTGCTTACCGTGGATCTGCAATTGTGTCAATATAGCACATAAATAACATTCATTTGGTGCTTAAACCAAACAGTGCACCATATAATTGGACTCCTACCACTGATCTGCAGTGTGCCACATGTTTATGACATAGAGGCAAGAGGCAACTGTGCTGCTGCTGTATGAGTTATCAAGTGGGTTGACTGTATTCACAAGGTTGAGTGTGACTCAACCCACCCTTAAACAAACCAGCAGCAGTTTGGTACAGGCTCTAAAGGAGTTGAAGGCCTGAGCCATATCCAGGCCACCAACTCCTCTAGGAAACCCACAAAGCAGCAGTGACACAGGGAGCACAGATGCATATGAGCTTGGAACACCCATTGTGTGATTAGCACGTGAATAGGAGGTGTTTTTTCTACAATTCATTTATTGAGGACCACAGAAAGTTGTGGGTCAAGGAATCTCATGCATTCCTCTCCCATTGTGTGCCATCTGACTATAAGCCAAGGCTTCACCCCGTGCTCCTCCCTGAGGAGGGTGCAGGGAAGGTGTGTGAAGAGCGTGTGAGGGGTGGGCAGATAGCCTGTGTAAGGGTGTAGTTGCCCAGGTATTTCTTTGTTCAGGATTCCCACTCTGGAGGCACCCAGCTCAGGCTGATCCTGCTACTGTACCACTCTAGTAGATTATTTCTTATTATAAAATTCAATACCTGAGACTGATTTGGGAAACCTAGGGTTCAGGCTTTGGAGTGAACTAACACTGCACATCTGGACAGAAGGTGCTTCTTTAACATCAAGGCCTGAGATTCCTCACCTGAGACTAAGTGATTCTTCCTTACCCGAGGCAGAGAGACTGCTTACCCTCCACAGATCCTGCATAAGTGACCAATAGCATGCGTAATGAATGTCTAATGAAATACATGTGGCTAACTCCATTAGCCATAAACCACTGACCAAGTCTGGAACTACATCTGGAGTCGGCCACACCTAGTGACATCTCTGAGTCTAGAAAGCAATGGCACCCACTTTGAACCTTGTGACTCAAGAGGTCTCTCTTACCTCTTTGCATATCTGGTCTCTGTGTAGATCATTCTAAATTGATTCTGATTTTCTTTTGTATGTTTCTCCCATGTAGTAAGTGATAGAGTGAACCTCACCATCGAACTCTGTCCAGTTGCACTTTTTACCAATTCATATCCAAATCACTTTTGCTAATAACTTTGACAATGATCCTTTAAGTGATATAAAACAACTCTTCTGCATCAACACCTTTCGGAAAAGGCTGTAGTTATTAAAGCTTTTCAATGGGATAATATGTGAAGCAAGATTCTCAGCAGGATCCTTAACTTTTCTAGTAGAGGGGTCTCAAATTGTGCAGTAATGTTGATGGTTTCCCAGATGATCACAAGAAATAAGCCTTTAGTAAGTCCCTGGTACAAACTGAGACTTTTCAGAGAAGGTGTGTGGGGGGTGGGTTTATTAATCATCCGTAACTGCTCATATTTCACAATTTCCTTGACTGCTGAAATACTGGTCTATTGACATCATGTGCTAGCTTTCCTACAGCTGCAGAAAGTTAATACCAAACTACACATGGTTTCAGTGCCACGGAGCAAGAGTACTCATCCATTTGGTGGCAACCTCACTTTTGGGTTTGTGGACACATGATATAATTTCCAGGTATGACCCCTCTCTTACAATTAAATAGTTTGGATTTCCCACTGCATTTATAGGTCTTAACTCCTTATCTAGGAACTACAGCAGTAGATAACCACTGGTGCTGAGTATGTTAGATAATATCTGTGTTATTTTGAGACAGTGCAGGCCAGGAACATGAGGTAATCTGTGTCTTTCATGACTCTGAGAACTGACAGTAGAGGTTACCACAGCAGGGTTCGTTCCCTACCCACAGAGGCAGGTATAGTTCTAATGGAAAACGTGAAAAAGCATCTACAGATATGCACTGTTATTTCAAAGCTGTAAATTCTTTAAAGCCATGCAACCTTAGGAAATACAAAGACACAAAGTACGAGTATAATTACATGCCTGATGACCTTGAATTGTTATTATACACTTGCAAGCATGAATTGAGAAAGATCATGTATATGTTTAGTCAGTTGAGATTTCCTCAGCAAATGGGTACTGTCTGCCCAACTTTTCCAGCTGGTTGACCTCATGGGCTTCAGTGGTGTTGGTTTGTAATCTTAAACAGGGATGTAGGCACAAGTAGCTGAATTGCTGTCTGAGTAAGGTTTTGGTTTGGGTTTTGTTGGTTTTTTTTTTTGTAGGTCTAGGAACTTGGGTCTTTGGGGAGAAAAAGAACAACATTAAACTTAAGAGACCAGCAGCACATGTTTAATCTTTAGGAACCTCTTCAAGTTATGTGGTATTGGAAAACCAGAAGCTCATGAGGAATATGTTATGCCTACCTCCTTGATGTTAAATTTCTACCTCCATTTCCCACTTTCTGAAGGGCTCTTAGAAGTCTTTGATTTTTGTGAATGTGCATGTAAATAATTTCTGATACATCTGAATTGTCCCAATAAATTACATTAGTCTAACTTTATCTGTTCTAACTCATGCTGAAGGACTGGGTCTTTTAGTTTATAACTTTAATGATATGAAAGTTCTGAACTGAAAAAGAGTGAGAAAGATTTAGATATTATTTGGACTGGTAAAAATCAACACGCTAGAACTGCATCTGGTCTTGCAGGAGCAACTTTAAATGCCTGGCAAAGCAAACTAGATTTATTTATTAGCAGTGTCCCTTGGTCTACTGCTGTGCATCCCCTGCACACACAGGTTTATGTGTCTATAGTCAAGGCTTGATTTGAAGGGAATTTTTTATTTGGTGTGCTAACCTACCATCCTTGAAAGCTAAATTTGGTTAAAATTGCTTTTTTATCCTTTTAAATAATAATATCTTCCAGAGTTTTAGAAGAACGAAACCAAACAAACCCTAAGTGTTCTGTGTATATCATCTGGGGCTGATTACCTGCTTTATTTTCTAAATAGCACTGGAACTTACTCAGCAAATAAGTGTACACTCTAGAAACATGATACTGATTAATGAGATACATGTTTTGGACTTGCCTGCCTGCCATATAGCTCAGTAGTTTCCAGACGTATTGGTGTATTGCAGAGAGTTCCCTGATTTCTCTTGCTAGCACTCAGCTGGCAGTTGATATTGCTTAAACTACGGACCAGGCAAAATACTGAAAGGAAACTGATTCTTTGCTATGGATCTGTGCCCTCTATTGTATTTATGGAGTGCTTAAAGGATCCTTTTACATTAATTATGATTTCTGTAGAAAAAAAAAAAGTCAGAAATACATAGCTTGAGTATTGTAAGAATATAAATTAATTATAGGCATGAAATTTAAAGTAAATAAATAAAAGATAGTTTCCTAGTAACTTCTTTTGGCTAAGATGTTCAGAAAAGTAGATGAATTAAGAAACAAAAAGTCCTAAATGTTGCATTTCCTCTTTCATAATGACCACTTGTTTTCAGGGCACAAGAATGTATGTGTAATGGAACAAGTGGTTAGTAAATTCTGGCTAAGCAGTGATATCTGACATCCCAGGAATGGCACTTGATAAAGGATATGATAAGAAATTCTGGCCTAGTTCTACAGAATACATCACTGATATGTTAGATTCTTTTGAAGTTGTACTATGCCTGTCTAAAATGTCTTCTTCCTTTCTTTCCATCTTCTCCTTCTCTCCAGACATGAAGTATTATCTTAGTAATGGGTGATGTATTTCCTTCCCAACTGTTCTTCTGCCTCCAGACAGTGCTTGCCTACCTTCTCTAAGCAATTGGTTAGGACTTGTCATGTTTCTCTAAAGAATATGCCATAAATACTAACGTCTGCTCAAATATCTATTGGATGCATCAGTACATTTGCAGGAGGTGGAGTAATGGAGTAAGCCAGAGACACAGCTGTCAGGTTACTTCTACAATATTTGTCCTCTCTTTTTTTTTTTCTTGAAAGAGCTAAAGTGTAACTGAACTGCATCCTTTGGAAACTTGAGGCTGAAGATGGGTTTACTGTCAAGAACACTTTTCAAAGTGTTGAACTCACATTTCATCTTGTATTTCTGTCCATTAGGTGTCCAACTGTGGCGCAGCTTTCCCTCCTTGTTTCCAGATACTCTTGTAATAAGACTGCATACATAATTAAATTAGATAAATTTTAATAGTCTACAAATATTTGAAGGATGCTATGAACTTACTAAACTATTTTTGAGGTTACTCATTACTCCAATCAATTAATGTTTGTTTAAATGCAAACACAGATGTTTCATATGTTTGTTTTTTACTCCTCTCATGAGGCACTCAAAGTGAACACATTGTGTTGACAAACCTTGTATCTTCAAAGCCCATAATCTCAAATGACAAATATTTTTGCTCTCTGAATTGACGGGGAGGAGGTGAATGGAAAAATGGCTTGGGTTTTGTTGGGATTTTTTCTGATGTTCTTGCCTTCTGGTTTGTAACTGACCCTTGAAGACGTAAAATTAACAAAATGGAGCTTCCAGTAATTGCTTTTAAGATGGATCTTGTCCCTGTCAATGTGACAGCAAAATGCACAGACAAATATGTTCACTGCATCCCCCCGCGTTCCATGTCTGGAATATGTATTTGGCCTTGCAGGCCCCAAGTATAAAAGCCCAACAAATTTGCTTTTGACTCTCATCTGCTTGTGCCAGTGACCACGCACAAACCCCTCTCTGCCCCAGGCAACATTTGGGTTGTATTTAAGCAGCACCACCCCCAGCATGCAGTCAGCAGAAGCCATGGTAATGTTTTTCCCCCAAAAAACTTAGACCAACGTAATATTTGCTTGTGCCTCTCAACCCCTCTGATCTGAAGTATGCACAGTGTAGCCCTATTTCACTATTGCTTTACAGAAAATAGCACAAGAAATACCCTCTTCTTTCAAATCTCTCCCAATAACACCTTCCTACAGGGCACTTCAGCCTTTCTCAGTTGTTAAGTTTTTCCAAAGAGTTCTAATATTCAAGTTTTTTCTTTCTTTAAATATATCAATTTCCTTCATTTGCCTTTTTTTTTTTTTTTTTTTCTTCATGAACCCGCAATGTCTAATCTTTCGGATGGTTTGAGCAAGTAGTAAATAAGGGATTAGCAAACTTACACAATGGGTTGGTTCACATCTCTTACTTTGCAGTGTGATCTCATTAACGAATAGTCAAATTGAATTTGGAAAATGAACTCACGATAAAAAAGAAAGCTGCTTTGTACCTCTCAGACTCAAGATATAATTAATGTTGACTGGATTTAACAAAAAGGTAGAATTTTCAGTTTATCATTGAATGTTTACTATGAAATTCCTTATTCTTCAAATTTTTTGAGAATAACAACACCTAAAGATTCTGCAGTCGTTTCTGTGGATCCCTGCTGATTTCATTCTTAGTAATTCTATAGATCTGAGCCTACAGCTATTATGAATCTTAAAAGAAAATTAAATGTTAAGAAAACTAACCTAATCCTTGTTGATAAATGGATAGAGAGGTTTGTTTTTTCCTGTTGAGGAAAAAAAATAAATGACTCATAAGATGATTTAGTTTTTTAAGGTCTGTCAAGCTGTTCATATTTTAAACTTTATTTAGATCTGAGCCATGTGTGCTTTAGTCTAGATGTGGTTTCTTGGTAACTGTTGGATCTTTTTAAAGTAGATGCCTAAAACAGCCATATGGCTTAGATTCCTTAATGAATGTAGTCTACTTCTGTGGCTCAATTCTGTTTTCTTGGTAATGAATATTTAGCACGTTAAACAGAGCACAATGACTTGTTCCATGTTTCATGAGGGATATCCAGCAGCCTGCAGTTGTGAATGGTTAATGTCTGTAGTATTTTGTTTGATTAGCAAGTACTTGTGAATGGGAGAAGCGTGCATGCTTTGAAAACAACAGAAGTTCACTATTCCTGACAAGGTTTTGCTTGTGCAAAACCAATCTGCACTTCACTTATGAGTACCACAGACATGATGGCCAGAGCTTGATTATATATGGAAATAAACCCGAACCCAAATAACTGCAGTTCCCAGATGCTATCTCTATCTTCCTTTGGAGACCCTTTACTTCTCTGTAATGCTATTCTTTGATTTTGAAGAACCTTATTTGGTTTAGTTTTTATTCCTGTGCTTATCATTTGGAGGACCCCAATAGTTATTTCCTGCAGGTTTGGTTTACTGAAGTCTCTTAAATTTCTGCTGTAGGAGTGCTCTTTAGCATCTGCTGTCCAGTTTCGTTCGTCTGTTTTGATCTCTCGTCTTGTTAATTAGCTTCTTAGTAGCTTGATCCAAATTCACAGAACCTAGAGCCTTACACCAATAGAAATTTTCCTTTAAAAAAAAAAAAAGAACAATAATTGTTGCCCACAGTCAAACTTCATCTGTTATATAGTGTTGTTTTCTATTGCATGATGTGCTGTGTTGGTCTTGAGAAGTTTTTGGGTTGTCTCTGCTTGAACATCTTTATGCTAATCTGAATTACTGCAATAAAACAATTAAAAAATACAAAGGAGCTTTTCAAGTCTATTTGGCACAGCTGCAGGAAGCCTCCTTTCTGCTTTTCCTACATACTCTTACTTAGAAACTATGATCTAGACTGAATTTGTTAGATTTCTTTTTGTTGAATGGATTTTCAAGTCCATAGGTCATCAGGGTCTTGATGTGGGATTCTGGTCCCTGTGCCTCGTTAGCACATGATCATAGAACCATAGAAATGTCTGGGTTGGAAGGGACCTCTAGAGGTCATCTGGTCCAACCCCCTGCTGAGAACAGACACATCCTCAACTAGAGCAGGGTGCTCAGAGCTTTGAATGTCTCCAGGGATGGGGCCTCAAACACCTCTCTGGGCAACCTGTTCCAGTGCTGCACCACTCTTCTTGTAAAGAACTTCCTCCTTATTTCTCATCTAAATCCACTCCTTTCTGATTTAAAACCATCCCCCCTGGTCCTTTCACTCCAGGCCTCTGTAAACAGGCCCTCTCCAGGCTTTTTGTCATCTCCCTTCAGGTCCTGGAAGGTGGCTGTTAGGTCTCCCCAGAGCCTTCTCTTCTCCAGGCTGAACAATCCCATCCTCGTAGGAGAGATGTTCCAGTCCCTTCATCATCTTCGTAACTCTTCGTTGGACTCTCTCCAGTATTTCCCTGTCCCTCTTGAACTGGGGAGCCCAGAACTGATCACAATAATCCAGATGTGGCCTCACTAGGGCAGAGTAGAGGGGGAGGAGAAACTCTCTTGACCTGCTGGATGCTTTTTTCTTTATGCACCCCAGGATAGCATTGGCCCTCCTGGCCACAAGGGCACATTGCTGTTCCAAATCACATTGCTTGATTGGAGATCAAGCAAAACCCAAAGCCACAAATTATGGGAAAACTACCAACACTGCACTGTGCATAGAACACTTCTGTTTATCCTAAAGCTTTAAGGCACATTCCTCTTTTCTGAACTGTTCCTCTGCTTTTTCTCCTCATGCTGGCTCTACTCTTGCAGCCTGGGCAGGTACGTGTGAGTCTGCAGATTCATTCTGTCTTGAGTACACAGATCTGAGCATGCTTAGTCTGGATATTTCTCTGGATGTAGGATTTCCTTCCATATTAGACATCACACACTTGGTTTTAGTCTTAAAAGCTGCTTGCTTGCAAACTTTTTTCTGAATACTTTTTTATTGTGAATAGGCAGCTCTCTTTTTTTATCATCTGCATTTGAACTGGTACTCATCTTTGAGTTGAGGTCTCAAGCATGGTTGTGTTACAGTTAACAAATACAGTGTGGTACATAATATATTATCCCTGCAGCATTGCTGCAGGGTCTGCTGGATTGTTTTGCCTCCACTATGTAAGTGGCTTGATTTATTACTGAGAAGGACAGCAGGAAATCTTCACTATTTGAATATCTCAGCCCATCTTTAATTGTTTTGTAAGTAGTTCCACTTACGTTGCATTTTTCACAGTTGAAATGTTTTTGGAACATTCTTTGCTGGTTAACTGGAAAGCCATTATTTATTGCTCCCAGGTGATTTGCATTCAGGGTGGTTTTTCTTGCTTCATCTCGACCAGTTGATTTAGAAGTGGGGTTTTTTTATTTTGCAAGAATTGTGAATTTTTCTTTCCATTTAAGCCTCAAGATCAGCGAGTGGATTTCACATAGAAAAGGAAAGATGAACCATCCCTGTATGCCAACTCTACTCACAGAACATGCGGTCCAGAAATAACATACTGTATTGAATGATGGAGCAAGCAGTATGAAAATTTTCCTTTCCTAGCACATGTGATGGTTCTTAGAAATCCAGCTTTCATTTGCACTATGCCAAGCAAAAAAAAGGGCTCTTTTCAGCATGGGATGGTTTGGAGTTTAAATGATCTCTTTGTACTAAGAGTAGATGTGCTCCTTTTTACTTTTGTTTGTATTTCTAGTACTTTTCCTTCTCTGACTTTGAAGCAACAGGGGGAACAGAGCAATCTGCAGTCTCTGCTGCTTCCTGTGAAAAATCAGAATAAACTGATGCACTCTGGGACTTGCACTTCATTGTCTTTGCAGTGTGGTTGCCACAGAGAGTGTGCTCCTGATCGGTCACAGTGTGTACAGCAGAAAGTGACAAACCCACTCGGATCCTCCGTCCAAGTCAGGTCTTTGATTTGATTTTATTATTTTTAAATGTTTCTATTTTTTAGTTGTATTTGGTACTGAAAACTCCTCTTTAACATAATTTTAACAAACCCCCTGAACTTCTTGCTACGTTAAGCTTAATTTTCGAAGTAGAAGTAGGACTGTGAAGAATCTCTCTGCTTTCATCCAGATTTCTCCCTTAGAAGAGCTAGGACCAAAAGGAAGAGAGGAGCAGGGCCTGGGGAAGCTCAAAGTGTAGAGGAAACTTAACCTGAACAAAACCCTTCACAGTCGAAGCGTCCAACGTCGTTGATGAAAATTGCTTATTGTCTTTCAGTAACAAACTTTACAAACGTGCCAAGTTACTTTTCCTTTATTATTTGTAAAGTAGGTGGCTAAAAATGAAAGAGATGACATCTCAGATAACGTCAGAGAGTTTGTTTGTTTGTTGGCCTCTTTTACTGGTTTGAGGAAGAAATGGAAACTGCTTTGGTTACAAAAGGAAGTAAAATAGCCAATATATCTGAAGCTTTGATCACAGTCTCAAATCTAAAAATAGCATAAACTAAGTAGCACTGCAGACAAAAGTAGTTGAGGCATCAGAAACTGATAACCAGCTTTATGGCTGAGGTATTTTCAAGTCAGTGCTATTTTAAAATAGGTGAGGTAGCAGTATGAGAACCATTTTGAAAAATGGGGAAAAAAGTCATCTTGCTTTTCTGGTTTCTATCTCAAAACCTATTATTTCTGCTCTCCTGAAGAAATTAGACAAGTTTATGGCTGCAGTGTCTGCTCTTGAAAGATAAGCTTAATTCTTAGCAACACAGCTTTATCTGTGAAGATCAAGAGAGGATGAAGGTCATGGCTCCAATAATGATACTTCATTCCATGTTAAAAACCTCTTATTTCTTTTCATTTTACAAGCTAAGAAGATATTTCCTCTCAGTAGTTTAATGCCATGCTAAAAGTATAAGAAGTCTGAAAGTATTTTCTTTGAACTGCAAGCCATTGCTTTATTTGAGGTTTGTTTATTTAGTCTGTTAGTTTGGGAGAGAAGGAAGAGGGTATAAGGGGAACCCAGGGGTTGCTACATCAGAGCTGAGGTGTCTCACATCAAACAGCTCCTGGAATGCTGTAGCTGTGGCTCTCTAGCACAAGGGACAGGCTCTGTGAGAAAAGAGTGGGATTTGGGGCATGTAACATTAATACCTCATCTCCTGAGCATACAAAAACCTCAGAGCAGTCCTTCCCTGTTCTTGGTGGAACTTGGCTGTAGTTCTGTGAACATCTTAAACTATTTATTTGTGTATTGTCTGGTTTTGTTGTTCCCCACCAAGGCAAGGACAGCTTGTGTTGGCACAGGAGATGCACCAGTGAACAGCAGATGTTAACTGGAAGGTGGGAACACTTCTCTCCGGGGTGGCCACTTCCACATTCAAGAACCCTGCAACCTCAGAAAGTGCTGATGCCCACATTCCCAGAGCTGGGTGGTAACCCTTAGAGCCATGGTATGGTATTTACCTGAAGCCTTCCTTGGGTGTATTATGACCAATATTAACAAGTTTTTCTTTGCAAGTAGCTTGGACTGCATTAATTTTCAAACCAAACCAAGAAAGGGGTTACTTCATTTACTGCATGTAGATACGCATATAAGGCTTTTGATTTGGGGGAAGATCCTCACCCCTAACAGTTACAGCCACAGGTCACTTGGTCTTGCTCATAGCACTGTCCTCAGATGTTACAAGGCTGAGCTGGGTAGCTCAAAATCAGCAAGAAAGGTTTGCTGGGGAAGGCGTTGCTGTGTCATACACAGGCAATGCTAAAGCATTCCTCTCCAGCTTTCAGTCTGGGAACTGCTTAATACAGAGGTGAGGGTGGACTTGACAGTACTTCAAGGGTCACAAACAACTGTTTGCATCCGTGTTAAAAGGAGGGAGATAAACCTTCCAGCAAAATCATTCTGAGGTGCTTTCCTTGATGCCTACAGATGAATTTCAGTGTTTTCTCTACCTCCATGCAATGACAGATTTTGCCTGTTGTAGAATACACTCCCCCAGATAATACAGTGTTGCCTTCCCCTCTATGGCATTAGAACAGGAGAGGGAGGAAAGTACAGAACTGTTTTCAAGGCAGTAGTGAAGTAGGGAGAGAATGATTTTTTTTTTTTTCCACTGCCAAGAGTTTAAGTATCATTCTTGTTTCCAACATTTTTGAACTATTTTTTAGCAAAATACTGTTTCCTGAGAGCTTTCAGTAACCTGTGCAGTTCCAAGACCCCAGGAGACTGTCTGCACTTTCAGGCCTTCAAATTTACTACTTCAGAGTGTATGCTCTGATGTGTACAGCTGTTCTCTAGAAAGCTCTATCTGATGCATAAGTAACTGGCTGTCAGGAAAACAGCCCTCTCCTTTTACAGGGTGGACTTTCCAAATATCCAAAGAAGGTTTAGGTACAGAGATGTATCCAAGCATAGCCAAGAATCTCCACACTCTATGAACACCAGCAAACATGGAGGTATTTCTATTGTAGAATCAGGAATATTAAACCATTTGTCACTTGTCTTCCTCAAAAGTTCCTCTCTAAGAACTATCCTGAGTTCCTTTCCCCTACCAGATCTTGAATGGTCTTATTAACTG
>JANHGN010008583.1:0-20370 GCA_024605025.1 Megaceryle maxima | reverse complement strand
GAAAAAAAAAAGGAAGGAGAAAGAAAAAAAAAAGGAAGGAGAAAGAAAAAAAAAAAAGGAAGGAGAAAGAAAAAAAAAAAGGAAGGAGAAAAAAAAAAAAAAAAGGAAGGAGAAAAAAAAAAGTCCTCTTTCAGATACCCCTGCTGTTCAGGAACAAACAGCTTGGAAAGAGAAGTTTGCCAAATGGAAACCTCAGTAGTTCAGAATTACTTTTGACCATGTTCTCACCTGCCCATGAAAACACAAACCAAACTGCAGGCAGTTCAGCAAGACCACTACCTCTTCTATTTGGTGATGTGAAAAAATAAGACACCCAAGTGGCAGGAAAGTTTCAGCTCACTTGAAGTGTGCCCAGCACTTTTTACTTTTCCAGTAAAAGGAAATTAACAAGTGGGAAATCTTTTGTATTTCACATCCAAAGGCACGCAGGGTAATTAATACACATCCCTCAGATGTTCTGTCTAAACCAAGTAAACATCAGCATGTATTGTGAGACATGAAATTTGGTTACTTAAGTATCTTGGAAGCAGATCCTAAATATCCCTTCTAGAACATTCAAATATCTAATGGGAAGGAAGGTTGTTAAATAAATAAATAAATCAATCTCTGAAGTGATGGAGCTGCAGAATGTTCAAGTGCTATTATTTTACACTAAGTTAACTCAAACAGAGTAATGCATTTCTGCATCCTGCTTCCTTGAGCAGAAGCCTCAAATGAAAAGACTAGCCAGAGGACTGACAAAACCCCATTTTCCCAGCATGGGAAAATAATTATCACAAACAATCCTTTAAACAATCACCACAAGCTGCCATTCCCTCCTGCCTCAGGCTCAGCAAAGTTCTTGCTATTTCAGAAACATCCTTTATCAATCCATGATGCTGTGAAACTAGGAGAAAACGCCATCGCAGAGGACACTCAGGAGAACACGTTACTCTGTGCAGCAGCAGAAATAGAGAATTAAATGCTCACTCTACTCAAGAGGTCACTACTGAAAGGATGAAGTTTGGGTCAGAATTTGCATAGTGTGCTACAAGGTGGCAAATAAGTTAAATTTTGATCATACTTGCCTTCTGGATCAGTGTCTTCTACCATCACCCAGACTTTAAACACGCGGTCTCTGCCAGCTGTTACCAGTATCAGGGAGTCATCTTCCAGTTCATCCATGTCACGGAAGCACATGTCTGTTATGTGGTCCTCATGGGGCATATTTATTCTAGTATTCAGCTTAAAGCTACAGGAAAGAAAACAGAAGCTTGCTATGTAATTTGGAACTCGGGGAAGATTTCAGTTTAAGAGGACTCGGGAAAGGCCAGGGAGCAGAGGAGTCAAACTTCTAATTCAATAGCTAAATGGTATGGCACTTACAGATCAGATTTCCCTAATCACTTTCATACAGCAAGAGATGGCAGCCCAGCACTGAGAAAAGATTAGCACTAAGCAAGCATCACTCAAATATACTGCCCTCTGGGCAGTCATTCCAGTACTCAGAAAGTCAGTCACATGGCTGCCACACGGACCAGCTATACTTTGCTTTGTTTCTTAAGAAAAATCACAATTATAGTAATTACTTTTTAATTTGGTAAGAAAAAAAATCAGGAAAAGTGTATGAACAATATGCATGTATTAGCTGAAGGAAAAAAAAAATCAACAATAAAGTCATAATCTTTTGACCCCTAGAAGGACTAATCAACTAATGACAGATTAGACAGAAGTGGGATAACTGAATTAGCTGTAGAACTGTACAATCAAGTCCATGATTTTTAACAGCAAGTAAATATATGAATTTCAGTCCCATGGTTCAAATAGCCTGATTAATGTAAGTAAATTAGATCCAGAGCAATTATTTCCAATCTGTATTTACTTCAGCTCTGTGTGTGGTTTCAAATGCACGTAGCATACGTGGTAAACCCTTCTAGGGTCTTCCACTCTGAAAGACAAAGCCCGTGTAAATATTTGTGTGGTACTTGAGATTTTGACATCTAGAAGGCCAGTTTGTGTGATACTTTAGTTTTTGACATGTAGAAGGCCAGCTATACTATTGTTACCTTTGTGTTTCCTCATCATAGAACCACAGCTTCAACTGTAACTCGGGGTCAGTCGTTACGTCTCTCTCTTCTACTGTCGCTAGCCACTTCCCTTGTGGACTAAATGCAACTTTTACCAAGTCAGCTTGGTTTAAACCTGCCTGATGAATGTATTGTCGTTGCACAATATCCAACTGCAAAACAGCAAGGCCAAAATAAAATTTCAAAATTCAAGTGATTATTTAGAGGTATCATTCATAAAACCATGAAGAACGCAAGCATGTTCTGAAAGCAACAATTAGAACTGACTGGGCTGTGGCATAAGTGTGGGGAAAACATAATTAGGGCATGTACATTCCACAACCATGCTAAGTGTAGGAAAGAAGGGAAGAAAAAGAGGAGAGGGGGCACGGATATTTTAGAGGGATTTTACCTAGAAATCTTTGACATTTCACAGGAGCAGCACACTGTTTTCAAGTATTCATTCAGCTACCAACATACAGGCACACGTAACAAGTAAAAGAAGTTTGTGATAAAGCTGAAAGGATGAAAGCATCTCAGCTTGGAATACAGTCTCTTGGTATAGCTGCTGGCTTCTTAAATCTTTGCCATATTAAGGCTTAAAATAAATTCTGATGTGTAACTGACTTGATTGGATAAGTTAAAATTTTAGTACAAGCCCATCCAACTTACACTGAACAGCTGCTGGTCACTTTGGAGACAATAGAACTGCAAGTGGCCAGGCTCTCCATTCAGCACCAAAGCTTTGGTTCTAGGATCAACTACTAGACCAGTCTTGACAACTGTACCTGGAAACAAAAACCAGATGACAAATGACCTAAAATGGGAAGTGACACATTCTGCCCTCCACCCAGGAGGTAAATCTCATTGCACTTACTTTTGATTAGCCCTTGAATACTTTTGGAAAATCTTAGGTTGCTGTTGATTATTGAAATTCCTGCAAGGAAAAGCAGATAAAGTCTTGCAAAAGGCTTCTGCAACATAACCACATCTCATGGTGCAGAAAGCACCTTAACCAACTGTGCTTAAGGCTATAAATGTTAAATTTTCACAATTTATGACATCCCTAAATCAAGGTGGAAAGCCAAGTCGCCTGGCAAATTCACAGAACTGATGAAAATGCAAAATACTTCGAGCACCTGTTCATTCAGTAGATCAATACTGAACTTTTACATAATGTGTAGCTAATTCATCTTAAATTAACAAAGCTCAAAGATTTGCATCCCACTTTGCATTAAGTGATACTTAAAATATGTGTTGACTTACTGTTGTCTGTATGCAAGGTGCAACAAAGCGCACCATCAGATGACATGGAAATGTACTCAATAGGGGATCCTAGCCGAGGAAGGAAATCCTTCTGACAGTCCAATTGATTGTGCCACAGAACTAGAACAGATTCAACTCCACCACTCAGCAAGCTGGTTCCTTTTCCAGTAACAAAAATGCAGTTAGAGGTTTTGCTTGAAAAAAATATAAATAAAGGATCAGCATGTATGTTTGCAATGACAGACAAACAGGTTTCTCAGAAACCTTTTTTAAACTGTCACATACGTAGCAATTATTCCTTATATCCAGCCTGGTCAACACACACAGATATCTTTCTCATTATCCTGTGTTAAACTGCTTAAGAAACAAGAATTTGTGTCTACAGTAAGACTTTAACAATGCTTTGGGAGTAGTAGGTCCCCTTAGTCAGCCGATTCAGAAAGTGTGTTATAATATAGGTGAATTGTTCTCCTATCAGAAGTTCTCTGCAGTAAGAAATAACCTAAGGACAATAGTTGACATCACAAAATTCAGAAAAACAAAAAAGTTAACTGTATTTTTGGCATGAGGTTTGAGCTCAGGACAAGACTGGCTTGTTTTATTTGGATGCAAGTAAGACTGGCAAGAACTGACAAAGGGAGAGTGGAGGTGAGGGAAAAGGTAAGAGGAGGGGTTAGATTTCACTTTCTACCACAAAAGGTAGCTATTTGACATTATGAATGCCAATCACAATATATCAAAAAATAATGACTGCTTCCATTTTTATTTCAGATCCTTCCCAGACGTATTTAAAATTCTACAAATTAATTTGTTAATAAGTGAACAAACTCAAAAAACTTCTATTGATTCCCCCCCACTGCTGCAACTCTTACTTTGAGAAGTTTTATTGTTTATTTGTTGGGGTGTTGTTTGTTGGTTTTGGGTTGGGCTTTTTTGTTTTGTTTGGTTTTTTTACTCACCCTCCATAGAAAAAGCTAGATCCATTACAGTATCATGATGCCAATGCAGTGTGGAAAATGTATACTCTTTCTTGTGGTAGAAATTCCTCCTATGTGGGGAGGAACAGAACAGTTCTTTAAGCACAGCATCAACAACTGAGCAAACAAAAAGAAATGTTGAATTAAATCACGTATACTGTCCTCTAATTTCTAGTCTAGAATTTCCTGTATGCTCAAGTGATGCAAAGAGAGGGAAGGAACCACGCTAGCAGGTTTTCAGTGCCCTCCTGGTGCACACCAATCTTAGGTATATTGAGCAACACAGTGCTGCAGAGCAACTTGGCAAGTATGCTGTTCCTAACCATGCAATTCCACTACTGTGCTTTCCCCAGGTATCTACTTCAGCTGCTCCTGCATTACCCTTTTCAAACACAGTTTAGATTCATGGAGCCATAGCATAACAGGAATATTTTCCCATTTGCCATTAAATGGAAGCTGTACCCTGAAGTCAGTGTCACTACTGCAGCTTCACAGGACTTGTCACTCTTAGCTCATTGAGACTTCTGAAAATGGCAATGCTAAGGACAAATGAAGACTACTTTGCTCAGGTTTCACTGAATTCCTATGGTCACATGGGTTTATGGGGTACACAGCTGAATGAAAATGTACATACCAGAGGCGAATCTTTCCATCAGCATGGCCAGTTGCAATACAGTCCTCAGTGGGATGGCATGCTATGCAAGTGAATTGATTGTTTCCACCTTTTGTCTTGGTTGCACTTACAGAAAACCTCCAGGAGTTAAGAAAGAAACTTTAATTACATGAGTTGGTTTTGGGGTTTGTTTGTTGGGTTTGTTTTTTTTTATTTTTCTTTGTTTGTTTCTAAACAAAGTTTCAAAAGGATCAGCTAATGCACATAAAACTAACTCAGACTGCAAAATAAAATATCTCCAAGTTGCTATACTTACACACAGTCTACAAAGAATAGTGACAGACTTATTTTTCTCCTTATTTCATTAGTTCTTTGCCTTCAACCAAGCTGAAGGATTTTTTCCTTCTCTCTCTCTTTCAACCCCCCCTCTTCCTCCCAATGTCCCTTTTATGCCCTGACCAAACTATGTCACTTGTTTCAGTCCACCATCATCTTAATCACTTATCTGAAAAAAGACATGCCAGAGGTGAAAAAATAAGCTACAAATGCCACTGCAGCACCTCACTGTCTGCCTTTACAGGAAGCTTCTAAGATGGTGACTTCATGACCTCCAACATAAAACCAAGTGGTTGCTGATAAATAAAAAAATAACGTGCACACATCACCAGTTAACAAACATTTATGATCTAATGGACTGAATCAATACTTGACATTTTCATTCTTACCTGTTCAACTGCTTCTGTTTAAAAAAATAAACCTGGAGAGTAACTCCCTTCACCGATGCCACATATTCACCCTGTTATAGTAAAACAACAATGTATAGATTACGTTCTTAAATAAAACACATTTCACTACAATGTTGAAGATAACATCTGCTCATCAGCTTATATGTTAAGTAAATATTTCCCTGTTATAATGTAGTTTCTTTTTTATAAAATAAAACACAGGTCTTAACAGAGATTCATTTAACTTGAGTTTTGTTTCAGTGCTGCTGTGCTTGTATAAAAGCACATAAAACATCAACAGCATACAGTTCATTCAGAGGAAAAAAAAAAAACCAAACAAACAAGCAACACATAACAAGAAAAAAAACCCAAAAGGTGAACATACTTCTCTTCCAAATGCAATACACTTGGGTGATGCATCTACACCATTCAAAATCACTGACAGTTCCTTTGCTTCCACATCTTGGCCTGCTGCTTTTGTCAGCTTAACTGAGACCAGCTGGAATGTATCTGACCAAAGAAAAATATGTTATCAGAAAGGCTTTTATGAACAGGTTTATGTATGCCACTTACAGAGATCTATACTCCTTCTACCTTATACATTAGCACCTTCCAATATTTTTTGTAAGTTTGAAAAAGTTTGTAATACCTTTCAAAAAGATAATTGTTTCAAACAACAGTACTGAAGATTGAGGACTAGATAGTGGATATCAATGCTACTGCAGTCAAAAACCAAGCAAAGGTGCATAATATTTGCTCTTGCTCTTAAGTGTCATTTGTACCAATAGTGAGATTAAAGTCAAGCTATATTTATATTTATTTCAGACAAAAATCTGGGAAAGAATACCTAGGCATGTTAAACAGGACATGTTAATGATGCCTGAGGTGGAAGAGTAGTCTCAAGTACTGGAGCACACCCTATATCACAGTAAGATCTGCTTAAAGATTTATTGCATCTGCAAGACCAGGTACATGCAGTGTATGCTTCAAAAGGGAAGACAGGCACTTTTCTAGACAAATATTAAAAAAAAAAAAGAATGAAAACAGAAAAAGGTACAAAATGCAGAACTGCAGATAACCTGTCATAGGATTAAATAATTTTTTTGAAAATTAAGCTATTAAAAGGTGTTGTTACAGCATACCATTCACAGATACAATGGCAGCTAACATGCAGAATGACTTGGATGACAAGGATGATGCTAATCATACTGTACCTCCTTCATCACTCTTTGGAATTACAACAAACACCAAGTCCTCGTAACTAGCAAGTGCGTACAGCGCCAGGAGTTTGGATCCTACAGTGAAAGTCTGAATAAAAAAAGAGAAGGTCAACAATTTTTACACTTGTGTGCATGGTTTTCAACAGTGAATAATGCTGAGTTTTAACAAGAAGGTGAACACGTGTTTTAAAGAAACCTTAATGTGTTAATTAAAATTCTCAATTCTTAAAAAAAAAAAAAAAAACCAACATTAAATGCCTTTATTCTGCCAAGGACTAACACAAATGTTAAAACAATACTAATAAAATAGGAGCTACCAGATTTATTGATAAACCTGAAAGTACCTTACCCCTAACACAAAGCAGAAAGCTCACCTATAGCAAAGTGCCTCTACGTAACAGAAAACAGGAGCCACAGGCCAGTTTGCAGCCTGCATTTTCAAGCCATCATATCATTTCCTATTGGCCTGTCACAAACTGCAACACGCTCCTTAAGAGCTACATTGGACTCTCAACTGCACCAAGTAGCAGTTAGCATGTCAGTAACTATCCCATCTTTCTTCCCCAAAAGATTCTGCATCACCATGAATTTCTGCAGTGACACACACACCAACTGCTGCATTCTACCACTACCGTAACTAGAGGCTGTGTTAATAGCAGAACAACACATTTCAGACTGGAATGTGCCCATTTCTAGTAACAAAGAAATCCTTATTTTACTCTCAGTGGGTCAAGAATAATTCTGATATGTGCTCAAGAGCAGTAACTCAACATACTTTAATGGGAATCCCATCCATGAAGTCCCACAGCTTAATACTGCCATCAAGAGAGGAAGAATAGAGCTGAGGACAAAATAAAAGGAAAGTAAAATACACAAGTTAAAGTAGCATATTAAAGTCAGCTTTTATGTAAAATCACAGCTTAAAAGCTGAAGGACTGATCCATGGAACTGTGATTATATGAACATCTATTAACATTTGCATTAGATTGTGCACAGTTTACGTGCAGTCTACCCAGGTAAATAATTATTATTTATACAAAGACATCTGAAAAACCCAAGCAAACAGAGACAGAGCAGCAGTGAATACAGAAGGCAGGCTGCTGGTACGCAGAGAGCCACTGGGCAAATTAAAGTGATTTAGTCAAATCTGCCTCTGTATCAGCAGAGAGGAGAAACACCAACGCAAACCACCAACCACAGTAAACATTGCTGATTTTCTCACGTGCTTCTTTTTTTCCTTTAGTCATTAAAAAAAAAAAAAAATAAACATATATATTTAATTGGTATTTTCCTCAAAGTCCAGCCAATCCCCAAACACCTGAGACAGACCCCCACAGAAGCACGTAAGAAGCAGAAACAGCAGCAGAAACACCCCCAGCACCCACCATAGCCAGACCTTTCCCCCCCTCCCCGCCAACCTGCATGTGGTTGTGAGGGTTGAGCTGGACACCCGTCACCAGGTCGGCGTGGCCCCCCATCACCCGCAGCGTCTCCTCGGTGATCACACTGTACATCTTCACGAAGTCGCCAGAGGCACACAGCAGGTACCTGGAGGGGAAGGAAAACCGTCACCCACCGCTCTCCAGAGGGGCAGCGGCAGGCCGCACTGACGCTGGTCGGCAGCCGCCTCCGTTTCACTGCTCAAGAGCCTCCCCCAAGGGCGGAGGTCCTAGGCCCCAGCCCCACTTGCTTGGAATCGGCGGAAAAGACGGCCCTGGCACCGCAAAGGCTGCCGCCGCCGCCACATCGCACCACGCGGAGCGCCGCCGGCGCCACCATCTTGCCCCAGCGGAACCCCCGACCCTTCAACCCTGACCCCGCTGGCGCGACCGCTCTCGCCCCGCCTTCCGCTACGACTCTATGGTGCCTGGGCTCCTCCACAAGGCCCGCCTGCCGTCGGCACTGGGCTGTGATGCGTGAGGGGGGGATGCTCGTGCGCATGAGCGCTCTACAATAGGCGGTCGATCAATGCAGGGATCTAGGGCGGTCCTGGGCATTGTTTCTGCTGCTGCCCGTTGCGGAGACTCAACCAGGCTGCGAGCCCGGCCCGGCCCGGCCCGAGCGTGAGCGTGCGGGCCCGGCCCGGCCCGAGCGTGAGCGTGCGGGCCCGGCCCGGCCCGACCCCGATAGGCCTAAAGGTGCCGGCCCAGCCTGGCGTGAGAGTGCCGGCCCGGTCCTCCCGCAAAAGCAGCCCCCCCGGCCTCTCCGGTCCGGAATGGAGTGACTGAGGGAGCCCTGATGCGAGTAGGAGCCTGCCGGCCCCGGCTGGCTCCCGCAGGTGCACTCAGTCTCAGCCAAGGACTTCGGTCGCCCCTGGTCCCCGGGGGTGGCTGCTGAGCCGGTGCTGGAGGGTGGCACAGGCTACCAGGTGACTGCAAGAGCAAGCCTGCTAGCTGGGTCTGGAGTTGCGTGGGTATCTGAAGGAAAAAGTGTTTAAGCGTGCAAAAAAGGCTGGGCAGAAATAGCTAAGTACGCTGTATTAAACCCTCGGCTATTCACTGCCTTGCACAAATTGTCAGTTGGCTAAGTTCTTGAGGATGCTCTGTTCTTGTGCCTGAAGGAAAACTGACAGGAGCGATCTGAATGTCTTGAACAAGGCATGATTTATTCTCTGGGCCCCTTACTTTTGCTGTAGAATAGTAGTTGGAATTCTTGCACAGCTGTGTGGTTCTGGCTGCTGTTTACAATGCTGAGGTATGCTTGTGATTGATTCTAAACAGTTCCACTTAAAATAACAATAGCAGTTACAGGTACATTCGAGAGAGCTAGGTGTGGCTGTCCTGTAGGCCAAGTTATGTCCTCTCAGTTGCTGACTTAATTCTAGTTTGGAGGTTAAGTGAGGGTTATACTGGGAGAGTAACATACACGCTGTAGTATTGTGCTTATAGAGAATGGGGTAGGGGTGTCAGAGACCATAATGCATCCGGAAACTTCACTTCTAATCTCAAAAAGCTTGAACAGTTAAACAGTATGCATTTTCTGGAGCTGAGAGCAGAGATTACAAATTCTGCCCAGTTACAGTTGCTGGGTTTAACAGCCCTGTCATTCTCTGATTCTGGGGAATGTTTTAGAAACTCAAGGCAGATGCACTCTCATGTTCTACCTGGGTGGGAGAGTATGACATGACCAGGTTCCAAGCCACAGAGTAAAGCCAGAGTTCTGTCATGGGGGTTAAAAGCGAGGTCTGTGGAAAAGACAATCCCTTTAATTTAATCCACATTAATTATGTGAATGGGAAAAGCCTTATCTTGTTAGTCAGAGTCTACATTGTCGAGTCAAGCCTTGTTAAACCCCCAAAGTGGCCTGCTTAGCTTTCTGCTTGATGGAGAAATGCAAGTACCATGTGCATCTCAATGCAGATGTTTTTATTATACTGTTGTAATGATAAAATGAAATGTGCATTTTTACAAGTCAGTCATAAGCTTTGAAGATAATAGAACGTGTAGAATTTAAGACTACCCCAAACTAGGAGGGTAAATGCCAGATCTGCTGTAGTGACATGATCCAGTTCACTAATGATACCTATGCAGAATAACACTATTAATATCTTTGGACAGCATTAAGAGACTTAAGAACAATTAGACAGTGCACCTACAGATGAAAAAAACCCCACTGTTGTGGTCTTTTTGCTGCTAAAATCACATCAATTGCAGCTGCATTACTGGCTTTTAATGCTTAAGCATGGGAAGGAAAATACAAATCAATTTTGCTGCTAGAAGCAGAGAGACCCAGTGCTGAAAAGAGGGATTGTGCTGTGAGGGAACAGTGTTCCACACTGGCACTATTAGTGTAAGTTACATCTATCCTTACTCTTACCCTGTGCTGTATGTTCCTTTTCTACTCCAGTCTCTCTCTTTTTTCTTTTTTTTTTCTCTTTTATTTGTTTGTATGTTTTTTGGTTTTTTTAATTAAATATTGCACTGCCATATTTTTCATCCAATTGAATATCTTTCTATTATGATGTTCTAGATACAGAATTTTGATCCTGAAAACCTCGTCTCATATTTAATCAATGTAAGGTTATGTATACACTTCCCTGGAGTAAATTTGAAAAATCTAGAAGCTCTTCGTATTTGAAATTTAAATGGTTGCCAGAAATTTACTATGAGTCCTCTGCATGTTTAAGAAACCCCCCCAAAACAACACAACCCCCCCCAATAAACCAGATGTAAAAAAATTTTTTTTTTTTTCCTTTTAAACATGCTTTTAGTTCAGTGTCATAACAAAAGTGTGTTTTTAGATGGAGAAAAAGTGACTAAGTGCACAGGTGTATAAAGAACCAGAACTCACCTGTAGTAGTTTTGAGGGTTCAGGTAGAAAAGTGAAAGTGTCTGACAGAGATTGCAGCTCAGTATGTGACAGAGACACATCATGGGATGTCCCATGGATGGGACAGATGGGAAGCTCCTACAGTGCAGCACATCAGTCATTTTCAAGCTGGGACAGCAGCTGACTGCTAGAGAGGTTTATAGTGGGATCAAGTCCCCATTATAACAGTGATTCCTCCCTGCCGTGAGCACTAGAGGGGGCTGGGAGAGTGACTGCAACAGTAAGAACTCGGTATTTAAAGCTCTGTGTACTGGAAAAGTGGAACTTGCACTGTGATGTTCCTTAGAGATGTCTGTTCCAGCCCATCCTTGCCATAAAGGGAACACTCGTGTTCTGCAGCCGCGTCTGCTGCGGTCGAAGGGGAGGTGGTGTCCTGCAGTGACTCCGTTGCGTTACGCACCCTTAGCAGTGATAGCATCTTCTATGAGACCATGAAAACATCAACGTGCCATCAAAAGGAAAAAAGCATAAGATGAATTAAACTTTAAATGCTCATCTTAGTACCTGTTACCACCTGTAGCAGTGCTGCTGGCCAGAAGGCCGTTGTGCACCTGGGCATGGGTGATCCACCGTACGATGGATGCACTTGGGTATGCCCAGGCCTGTGCTGTGCAGCACCGTGCTGCAAGTACAGCTTGGCCTGCAGGACTGGGCTGTGCTGCACAAATGGTTGGCCGTGGGGTGAGCTCACCCAGCTCACTGTAACACAGCAGCCTGCAGGCAGCTCCTACATCATCATAAAGGTATTTTAATGTGTATTTTTTTATTTAAAACGTGCGTAAATAATTTAATCATTTTTTATCAAAGAAGCTTTGTTTTGAGACGTCTCTGAATTGGGGTACTAAGCATATGGCAAGAATGAGGAGAGTCAAGGCTTTTTCAATCAAAATTTCAATTTTGCTAGTGATTCTGAGGTTGGCCTTTTAAATTTCATCTTTCTATATAAGAGCATAAGAGTAATTAAGAGTAATTAGTATCCTTTCAGTTTAAATTTAAATAGTTAATTTTGAATTTAATCTTCTCTTTTGGAGGTTTAAGAATATTTAATATTACAGAGTTCTTGATTATAATGTCATCCCATAATAGCTTGATTTTATAAGGTCTTTAAGTGTCTTGGAAATACTGGCCTCTAAGAACTCACATTTTTTAAATACTGGCCTCTAATCTAACTAAGTACTCAATTTTTTGAAGTACTCAATTTTTTGAAGTACTCAAATTTTTGGAGTATATTTAGTTTTCAGTAGAGCTGGTTGGAATTTTTATTATCAACATTTTATCATAAGGAGGTATCAGTTTCCTAGTGGGGAGTTAATAATATGCTGAGAAGCTTTGCAAGTAAACAAAATAGAGAATTCCTGTTAGAATTTGCCAACATGGATTTCACTGAAATTTCTTCCCATTTAATGAATTTCTGTTTGGTTTTTTAATGGGGCAAAAAAAGGCAATGGACTTTTCCTTTTTTTTTTTTTTTTCTTTTTTTTTTTTTTTTTTTGCCTTTTTTTTTTGTTTTCAATTTTTTTTTTTTTTGTCTATGAAAAAAATAGTTATTTAAAAGGCCCGCCACACTTACTCTTTTCATTTGTTTTTTTTTTTTCTTTTTTTTTTTTTTTCCCGGCCATTTCTTATGGTTACCAATCTCTTTCTTTTATGGCAATAGAAAAAACTGTCATGTAAAAGGCCAGCAGAATCTCACCTTATCACTGGATTATAGAAAGGACATTCTGTGGAGATGCAGTACCAGCTGAGCTCCGTACAAGTACAGCTGTGCTTTTGTGTGCAAGTTGTGAATAGTCTTCTAGCCTGTGTATGGGTTTATGGTCCTATAGGTGTAGTTCCACATGGCAGTTTTTGAAAGCTGTGCATCATCTTCATTTTAGGCATCTGTATGTGCCCTATACCAATGCAATTATAGAAGGGTCAGGGCTTCAACCAAGCAAGCAAGTGCCTGGTAGGTAAAGTGCCAGGAGTATCTTCTGGATCAACCCAACAGAGAGAGTGCAGGCAATAATGTTAATACACGTGCATTTTACAGCTTGGTTTTGCTCATTGTAAAGCAGATATGTGCTTTACACTTCTGTGCTCCCAATGCCACTCAAATCCCATTGTTGGTAATTGCTTGTTATTAGGGTGGTCTTATGATCTGGTATCTGTCCACTATTCTGGTAATGAAAAGAAGCTCTGAAATACCTAAGTCCTTCACAATCCAACAAGACATTGGCTACTGCTGGATACTTTTTACTTTCCACAAAAATGAAAACAGAGCAAGTCATAATCTCCTAAACAGGTGGTGAATATTCCAAAGATACCCTGATAAGCGAAACAGAGCAGGCATCTTTACCTTCTTTCTGAACTGAAACTGTTCTGTGCAGAGAATCTATTATAAAAAGACAGACATGCATTAAGAATGTATTGGTCTGTGTGAAGATCTTGCTTCCATGTTTTGTACTCTCTTCTGTAGCTGTTAGTAAGGAAGGATACAGTTTGAAAGGAGTGGGCATCAAATGAGCCTTGTGAGGTTAGGGACCTCAAGCAGCTGCTGAATCTCTAGCATTTCCTGATCCATACCATGTTTGAAGATTTATTTTATTTTACTTTATTTTATTTTATTTTTCTTGCCACTAACACAGTATGCCAAGCTTTGTCCAGCTAGGGAAGGTGAGTACTGCAATAGTTAGAAAAAGATTCTGGATTAAAAGGAGAGACTCTTAGTCTTTTAGAAACTCTGCTTTTAGTCTAACAAATGTTCGTGGCCTTTCCTCTGATACAAACCAGCTGTAACTATGCATTACTGTGTGTAAACAGTGCTCTGCTTTTAGCGTTTCCAACCACAAAGCAACAGGCTTTACTGTTCTCTTCATCTGATTTATGTTACTTCCCTACTACTGATAATCACCCAGGTTTTTTTTAAATCCCATCCCATTCCTGTTGAAACCAGCAAGAACGGGACTTAGCAGCAGAACACATGCCTAGTGACTGGGAAATCCAGGCCAAAGAGATTGAGGTCTTGGTGCAGCTTTGTGAAAAGTATAATTGTAAAATCTTGGAACTTGTGGAGAAAAATGGTACTTTTTCTTTTTTCTTTTTTTTTTTTTTTTTTTGCCTTAGTTCATCAGGATTAACTCTCTGCACTACTTTTAGAGAAGCAATTCAGAAAGCAAGCATAGACTCTTTTTTTTTTTTTTTTTTCAGTGTTTTCATTAATTACTGGAAAAAGTGTTCCTGAAGAGAGGTGGTTATCTTTAATGGGATAGAACTCTGAGAAGGGCCTCAAACGATCAGTGGCAGTACTGTTGGGTGTCCTGTGCCAAATAATACAAAGGGTCAACTCATGACCCCGTTCTGATATTGGAACTAGCAGGTTTTACCAGCTTTTTCTGCTCACACAACTGCTTCTCATGAGCAATGTATCATATGCTTTCTGCCTGCATTTTGCACTGGTGTTTCTTTCATGCCTTGGTATGACATGTGCTGAAGGGTTTTCTGTTTGCAGCCCTCCTCTGAGATTAACAAGAGAAACAGAGCTCTAGTTTATAAGTATATTCAAGTTGAGGTATAAAAAAATTATTTCCAAAGGTCAAGTCCAAATGCCTTATGGTTAGATTTGGGTTTTTCTCTTGCAAGAACTGCAGAGTGGGTTGTTTGAACAGTTGTATTGAGTTTCATAGCAGGGAAAACAGTTTTGTTGCCAAGTGGTTGTTACCATGTGTCTATTGAGAGAAGGATGTTGAAGGAGAGAGTCAATCCAAATTTACTGTTTATTTCAGAGTTGTATCTTTTAATGCTTGTTATTCTGAGTAAATCCTTCTGCTTTTAGTAGCAGGAGAAAAACAAAAACCTCAAATCATGATGTATTTTGAGCTGTGGCTTTTTATCTATTAGAAACAACAGTCATCATGGAATAGCTTGATATTTTCAAGTCTGTTGGACAGGCAAGCATCAGTTAACAGGAGACTGTCTCCTAGTTTACATGCAAGTAACAGGTTATGTAAATGTATGAAGTGAGGTTTAGGCATGACACTCCACAAATTCTCTCCTCCTAACCCAGACACAGTTGCTCAGTTGTACTGCTGCATACCTGCTATTTTTTTGCTATCTTAATTCATGGGCACCAATAGGATCTTATAAAATTGCATGCATCTATTAATCCATCATGTGCATTACATACCCTCTCCCAAAGTTTATTATTGGTAACTGGTGGAGAAAAGGTGGTCTTTGGTTTTAGGTTCACGTTGCCTTTAGCAATTGTTGCTATCATTAATCTTGCTAATGTTTTGTAGCTTTTATTGGCAATTCTTTCCTGGAGACTGTGTGTTATATTGGCACAGAGTGCTCCTGGATCCACACAGGGTGCTTGCAGGGCACTGACAGAATAAAAGGTTTGTAGTAATGAGCTCTAGCTGATTTCATGACCTGGAAGAAAGGTATTGTTTCAATGAACTAATCAAGATAGTGCCATATTTTTGCAGGCAGAAGTAGCAACATGTTTGATGTTTTCAAATGATGCCAGGTCTCATTGAAGGATCCCAGCGTGAGGACTTGCATGAACTTCTGGACTTGCTTCATGGCAGCCTTGAAATGTATTCCTGAAGAAAGAACCTGAAGTTGCTACAAATTGTGCTTCTGGGCTACCCAAATCACCAATTTTTATTCCACCCTCTTTGAAAATAATTCATATAAATTCCTGTGATATGTTCTGTGTAGTTTCACCCCAAGATCCTTGATAGGGTTTGCATTGTCTTCAGTGTTATTCTGCTTGTAAACTGCAGTGACGATATGTTAACTGTGTTGTTTGGTTGGTTGGTTTTCCCCGAAGCCCATTGTCTTTACTGTGCTACTGCTCTACCTTTCCTGCTTGGAATACTTTTGGAATACTTGGAATATTGGAATGCTTAAATTTCCAAATTATTTTCATCCAAATTTTGAATTTTTGAATAGTTTCTTGAGTAGTATCAGAGGTGAAGAAACTGACACTCCCTAGCAATTTCCTCTGTCTCTGAATAAAAATGTCCCAAACGCATTCCACAAACTAGTGGATGCTATGTCCTGGTGTTTTGCTGTCTTAATGGGTGCCTAGGTAGCCAATGTCCTTTAATTACAGTAAGATTCTGCAGTGTCCCTACTTTTCTTGGTTATATTGATGTATCATGCAGGTATTTCCTATTTCAAAGATGATTAAATAAAATTATTCTTGACATTTGTGGATAAATATTTTGCCTTCACTTTTCCCTAAGACTTGCATCTGTCATCATTTAGGACAACTCATGGTTACTGGCTGTGAAAGGCCAGACAGACCTCCTGCCAGAGCCATTAAAACCTTCTCTTTGGTCAGCCAGCAGACTAGCTGTTGAGGCCCTCCCTTCCCCCCGAGACTGGGGATATTGTTACTGCAGTGCTTCCAGCCACTTCTGCCCAGAGGAGAACGAGGAATCGGAAATGTTTAGTCTCCTACATGATAGTACAGGAGGAACTAAAGTACTTGGCTGGCAGGCAGAGAATTTGCTAAGTACTCAGTTTCTGTGTAGAATGTATTGTTTGTTAGCCATACCCTGGCTTCTGTGGAATCTCTGCTCTTAAATTAACTATCAAGTCTGAGGAGCAGGAGCACAGGTTAGTTTGCAGTGTTAAATAATCTTGTCCTAGAGGATGTGTAGCTTTTGAAATATCCAAAATAATCTAGGCTGTCAAAGTGAAATAGCAAAGGTATCTGCAACTGACTTTTTTGGCTAAATTTTCTTCCTCTATTGAGCAATTATGTCTGTAGACACACACAAAAAATAATAATCCTGAGAGCTCAACAAAAGAGTGGGTGCCAAATACCACAAAGTTTTCCTGTACAGATCTATAAAGCCAGGCTTCAGTCAGCCTTATGGCTAATGGTGAAATGTGCTTACATCTGCATTTTTGTTTGAATGGGTGTGCTTCAGACCCACAGAAGTATCCAGCTGTTAACTTTGTGGATTATGAGTTTTCAATTTAGAATTCTTTTTTTTTTTTTTTAAGGGGAAATGGTATATAGTTTGAGTGAAATATCATACAATTTACTTTTACTTGGGTGCTGCTATTTATTACTGAGAGCCCCCAAGCAAAAGAACTGTATTTCTAAACTGTTTCCACAGGCAGTGCTACGGGTTCTTTCTATTTTCTGTTACTTAAAGCTGATTGAATGTTAACTGATGAAGGGTAATTTTGGAGTGTCACTCATTATAATGTTGTAATAAGAACCGTTTTTGTTTCCATCACACTAGCAGACCTTGCTAGTTATGTCTGGTAGGCAGGTATCTGACACACACTGGTTAGTTGGACAGTTTTCCTTCTTGTTCTCTCTTTTGGGTACGTGTTGATGTCCTGAGAAAGATTTCTCCCCCTCTTGTCCTGTGTATTGAGGTGTAAGTCTGTTATGGGTGTGTGCAGGACAAGTAGTGTTTGATTTATAGGTGTATGGAAGAAACCAAAACATGAGCCAAAATAAAATAGAATAAATATTGAAGTTCTGTAACAACCCACTCTGTTTGATATGGACTGAAATCAACAACATGTTTTTCTCTGAAAAATACTATCTACACATCAATTGCAAGCCTTGGACATCCAAAGGAAATCATTAAGTTTTATACTTACTTTGTCACACTTGGGATTGCACAGCTTCTACTACAGAGCCTGCTTTGACTCGGGATGTCCAGATGTCAGAACAGTCACCTGAAACTAAAATGAAATAATATTGAAGAAAAATAAATCACTAAAGCTTTCATTTCTCTTCTTACTTGTGGCTGCTTACCTAATAATAGTTCTGCTTCAAAACTTCAAGCTGAAAAATAGCTTTTGGTATCTATCAAGCATTTCCTTCAAATGTATTTAATATTTTATGCTAGATTCCTAAGAGGCATGTTAATGTTAGCTACAGAAGGATGAAAAAGAACCTCTTCAATGACAAGAGGAAAAACTTTTATTGAATAGGTAAGTTTTTCTTGTCTCTCTGTGACTTTGAAAGCTAGAGAACATCTGAGTCTTCCAAGAGCAAAAGAAGCAATGTAGGAGGAATAGAGGGGAAGTCAAGACAGCAAAGCAAGGTTGTGTGAAGATGAAAATATCAACAGCCTTTTCCTTCTGACAATGTTGGAAAGGTGAACAGAGCATGTGATAAGTGTGGGAGCAAACAGCAATGTGACATTCAGCTTTCTGACTAATTAAGCACACCAGGAATCCTTAGAGGGTCCTGAACAGTACATTTGGAGACAAAAAGGTAAGGCTTTTGGAAAAGAGGGAAAGACAGTGTTCAAAGCTGAATGTTATAAACTATAATTACAGTCTGAAAGGCAGGGCCTGGGTTGAAACTTTTGAAATTGAACAATGAGGAATGTCTTTCCCTTTGTCTGACATGTGAAGGGATCTGAGAAGACTAAGGTCAAGATACAGAAAAGATATCTATGGAAAGTCATCAGCACACCAAGAAGCAGTTTGTACTTCAGGTAGAGGGATCAGCCCCAGTGGAAAGGCCTAGAAGGGCATGAAACTGAATTACTTGCATGTGACTTTTTTCTAGGGATGGTAACTAGCCCAGAGTTTTGAGAATCTGTGTTGATAGCTAGGTACTGTTTAGCCTGAATTTACAGAGGTTTATTTCTGTATTGCCTGTGGATGATGCAACCTACATAGTGTCAAAGGAAATGACTTGAGGGAGAGCTTGGTGATAATCCTTTTTGTAGGAAAGGACCTTGCCCCTGGCAGTGCCACACAGACTGGGAAGATACCAGCCCTTCGAGGATAATGTGGTAGGTCTCTAGGTCACACCATTAGAAGTGGAAGTGCTGGAGACATTTTGACCAGGAATTATACAGTGAAAAAAGAATGCAGTTGTATTTTATCTATAAAAATAGGTTTTTTTAATTCAAATGGAGAAGTTTACATAAGAATTGAGCTACAAAGCATGTGAAACAAATTATAAGAGAATTTGATAATTGCATCTTCAGTTTTGATGTAAAAGTGGCACATGATGAGCATTTTTAACTGTTACTCAGTTTAAATTATTTCATGTGAAACTCATTCTTGTATTAAGTTAGAATTTTATCTAGAATTGATTTTGCCTATTTTTGCCTGGGACCAATGTTAGTGTCATGGTGCATCTATCTTAACAGATATATTTTCTATCTCATTTTATATGTGATACTGAGGCCTTTCTTATTCTTTGAGGGAAACTTTCATAAATGCTGAAGCAAACTATGCTGACTTGATAAATGTGGCTGTATTTATATACTGCCTCAGAGCTGGGGAAGCTGTGATGTCAGGGTTGGAACTGAAACAGATAGATCTGGAAAGAGGAGGCAGAGAGAGGCTGTTTAATAATGTATGTAGTGCATATTACCAAAGGTTGCAGGTAGCAGAGACTGGTGTCATGATTAATGAGGAAAAGGACAGGTTACAGATGGAGAATGTTCTGGATCGCTGCATCAAGCGGGTGAAGTCAAATAATGTGAATTTCTCTTCTGTGGATGGAAACAAATATCACTGGTAGAGGCGTATGAGAACAGTCTGGGGAAATGGGGACTGTCTGTAGGAGCTGGAAGTGAGAGATCATCAGGTGACTGTGGTCAAGAGCTGTGTACAGTTGTAGCTGAGAGTGCAAACTGGTCCTTGGATGTGTCTGGGGAGAATATGGTAATACTTGCATTATCTTAAGTAACATTTCCCTCTCAAGTTACTCAGCTTAAATGCATACATGTAGTTTAAAATGTGTTAAAGAAACTGAAACTAAGAGCAGGCATGATGTTGGTAAGGCTTATTCTCTCAGGTGACAAGCACTTGACAGAGAAGGCCTGTTTACCCAAACCTTGGCAACAGAGTTTTCTTGTTTGCAAAGGAAAAAAAAAAAAAAAATCAGAAAAATCAGAAAAAAGACAGAGTTTAGTGCAGTCTAAATTTATTCAAAACCTAAATGAGGGAGATAGGAGGAGGGAAGGAAAGTGCTGGACATTTTGTGTAGGAGGACTAATATGAAATGCCTGAAAATGAAGGTAGACAGAAAGGAAGTAAAAAAATGAAGTAAAAAAAATGACTTCTACACAGCTTCCTTCCTTTTTTTTTTTTTTCTTTCTTTCCCTTCCTTTCTTTTCCTTCCTTCTTTTCCTTCCTTCCTTCTTTTCCTTCCTTCCTTCTTTTCCTTCCTTCCTTCTTTTCCTTCCTTCCTTCTTTTCCTTCCTTCCT
>JANHGN010008581.1:0-21318 GCA_024605025.1 Megaceryle maxima | reverse complement strand
ACCCGGGGGGGGGGGGGGGGGGGGGGTGGTGTCGAGGGGGAGGGGGTCGGGGATGGGGGGGGGAGTGGTGCTGCTTTGGGAACGCGGTAAGGGAGCGTGAAAGAAAGAAAGAAATCAGCAAATCCCGGGGAACCGTTGCGTGGGTCTTTCCGATGAAGGCGTTCTTGGTTTGTCTTTAATTGACACGGGGAAATAAATGCAAATGCTCCGCAAGCGCACCGTAAATTGCTGCACATCCCAAGCACATTCCTAAAATTAACCCTTAGAAATATAAATAACAATTTTAAATGACACAGGCGGGGGGACCGGGGGGTTCGACTGGATGAAAAATCTGTGGACAGTTGTCTCCTGCCTTTTTTTTTTTTTTTTTTTTCCAAATTCCCATTGAAAAGCAGAGGAATAAATATTTATTTATTTATAAATCAAAATCTCCATTTGGCACATGGTCTGTTCTCAGTTGTCTGCACAAAGTATTATGCAGATCCTCTTGACATCTTTCCAAGGGTAAAACACAACAGCCAATGTGTGCGTGACATTTCCCCATCTGATCTAGTCACTACACATGCACAGAGCCACCATTATGAAATAGTAATCTCTTAACCTTTACTAATAGTAGTTCCTGTTTCTGCATCTGCCATGGGTTTGTTTATTTTTGTTTTCTACTTAAGTGATGGTAATGAGATTTTATGAGTTCTCAAAGCTTTTTATGAGGTTCTCTAACCCTCTCACCTCCACTTTTTTTTTTTTTTTGTGCAATAACACCACCATTTGTATAACTTCATTAATTTATCATGATCTCTCACTCCAGTCTGTTCATCCAGTCTGTTCCTTCAACAGGGCTTTCTTTCTCAGTAAGTGATTAATAGAGGCCTCTCCCTGGAGAAAACCTTAGACAGTAATATGGAGGTATGTCCAAGTGAGGAAATCCCAAGGAAAAGGGATAGTCAGTTACAGAGTGCACCCGAAGCAGACAGTTCCCAGGAGGGAACTGTTATAAGAGGGAATTAAGTGGGGGATTTCTAGATGCAGAAGTCAGGTATGAATAAAAACTGCATATCACAGCTGCCACATGCAACCCCAGACTGCACTGCCACAGCTGCTATTCCCTTCCATGTCTTTCATTACCAACCCTTCCCACAGCTAGAAAGCCACCTAGGCCACAGCATTGTGACAGGATCACACACCTTGGGACGTAGGCTGAGAACCTGGTCCTGATGGTCATTTTGCTCAGTGTTCCTGGATTGGTGTTCAAGGAGCACCCTTTTCACAGCTGCACACATACCTACGGATCCCTCTTACCCATCAGTGAGCACCAGGAGCTGAAAAAGGGCAGCAGCATCATAACACAGCTACTTGATGTCTGATCTTCAGAAATGCCAGGTACTTAAAGATGCTCTTACAGCTAATGGAAACCACAAGCCCTGCGCACCTTGAAAGACCTGAGCAATGAACAGCAGTAGCACAGCATATCACAGGGATTTTGCACAGTGGAGTTTCTTCTGTATTCTGGTCTGGGTCTCTGAAGCCATGGATATGGCATATGTCTTCTCTTGCTGTTGTTTGAGAGGGCCCAGAAGACTTGGCAGAGAGGTTGTAGACTGAAAATCCGTTTTCTCACCTTATACATCCAGACGGTATGAGTTAGAAAGTATTTATTTGACCCTGGGTGCTGTTGCAGCTGAGTGACATGGGTTTTGTGAGCATTCCAGATGCAAACAGAACCATTAGGCACTTCTGAAAATAGCATCCCCACAATACTGTACCCACAAATACAAAGGATGGTCCTAAAAAAAATTCGGGCTAAAGCAAACCAAGTGTACCACGGGATACAGACAACTTTAAGATAATATGATTCGAACATCTTTACACAATATTTACACATACATTTGAACGGGGGTAGGATATTTACCTTCTAAAAAGCTGGTTTTAAGTTATTCTGCTCAAAAAGTATTCATAAACCAACCAACACATACATTAGGAGTTCTAGTTTATAAATGTCACTCTATATATCCAGTAAAAAACCTTTCCTGTTGTCTAAATAAACAAAACTCATTTAACAGGTCTCAGTTCTACAAATATTTCTGATGAAACTCATATACAAAGGTAAATTAATTTACACCAACTGGTAAGACTTACATTACCAGTGAAAAGTTTGCTTAATAGGAATTACCTGCTAAAGACAAAGCATATATAAAGTAAGTAACTTTGTATTTTGTTCATCTATTGATAAACAGAGATACAAATGATACACAAATGAGTATCGCTCAGGTCAAGTACCGTTTCAGCTTACTCCTTTATGAATAAGTGAAGGCCTGCTTTCTAGTACAGATTTTATAAAGTGGAGTTTGAAAAAGCACACCAGAGTCTCATGCTTCATTTACTGAGGCAACAACTGCATTTCACGCTGCCTTCAGGCCAAACAAGGTTTTCCAGCTCTGTTTCCTGGAGAGATCTGTTCTAAGCAAACACAAAACTTAGTTTTAGGATTAGTTTTCAGCTTAGTTTTCTATTTAATATTTCAAAACAAGACCTCAAAGTTTACTTATTTAACTGAATACTATACACAGAACATAAGACTGTTTACCTGTGTTTTTCTTGTTGCTATCATAAAGCATAGTCCAGGACATATGAATACGGAGGGCTTGGTTCCATAAAGCAGTGTTTTAGCAGCAAGGTAATAATTCTTCTTTATGTAAAACAGTTCCCTCTTGTGGATATTCTGTGTACAGACAAAAAATTTAAAATATTCATCAAACCTGGATCTTTGCAATTAAAAAAACCCCCTCTGTTCAGCAATGATCTCATCACACAGGACAATCTTAGTTTTAGCAATATCCAAGTAAGAAAGAAAGCTATTGCATTTAATCAGAAATAATCTACCTGCATTATCATAACAAATTAAGTACAATAAGCACAAGAAATCTAAAGTTGCCTAACTGTACCTGCATGAGTCAAGTATAAATCACACTGTGTTTGTTATTTTGCTTATATGAGAAAACCTTCTGCACAATCCAGTAAAGAAAAGTATGATAAAAAAAGAAGGAAAACATACACTATATAAAGAGAAGACGGTAATAGCAAAACAGACAGGATTTCCAACGGTCCATGTGTTGAGGACAGAGGAACTCTTTGGAATGATAAATCTTTCAATTAAAATTAAAGAGTACAAGCAAGTAAGTGGCATGGCTTCACTGGTAACACAATATTGCACAAGACATTGATTTGGCATGACAATTAAAAAAAAAAAAGAATAATGGAGTAACAGTGTAAGATTTATATGTTCTCTAAATCATGACTACATTATACAAACAATATTTAGTTACGAGAGAATAAACAAAACTCCCCCAGTTTTGCCCAAAGTCATTTGGTCCAAGTCCGGAGAAATGATAGAAAACAATTGCATGCTATTGTCTTGAGGGAAATTATGTTTTAAAAGGCTAAAAGCCTTTATATACACCAATATACCATAAACTTCTTTACCACATCTTGTTTGTTTAATGTCTTTTATATAAAACCTTTCCGTTTGATTAAAGATACAGAGTAAATATTGAACAAGTAGCTTAAGGTTCTCTAAAGGTTTATACTAAAGCTAAAACACACAAGTATGGATATGCTGTCCTTGTCTTAAAGACTATGAACAGGACATATTTGCAGGAAGTGATACTAGTATACATATGAGTAGCATGGCTGCTTATAACTATATATTTGCATATGACAAATTGTTATCTTTAGCATTTGTTCTTCTCATAGACTTTAGTCAAACTATTTCAGTGCATATTAATTGAAAATACTGTTTAGCTTATTTTGCATCTACTCAATCTCTGTTGAAAGGCTGAAGTACATATTTAGCATTGCACTCCACAGCACCTTCTTATCAAAGCACTTTGCAAATACAAATATATTCCACTTCATCACATCTCTCTGTAACAGTATACTTGCACACTATTCTTGGCAGCACAGTTACATAACAATTTCCTTGAATTAGTTAAAACTTTTGTATTGAGATCTATTTTGGCACTTAACTTGGTAAAATCCTCCAGCTGGAAGGACAAAGATATACCTCAGCAGATTGCTTTAATGGATCACCCAGTCATTCAGAGTTATCATCTCCAGAGTACTGGAACACTTGCATTCAATCCGGCCAAATAAAATATTAAAGAAAATCCATTGTTCATGTTAATCCATATGGTATGAATAGAAATCTAATACAAATTAGTATTGCAAACATAGAGTATTTTCTTTGGACTTACTTTGTTTAATAAGGCAATTCTTCGACATCCTTGAATTTTGTTTAATACTTAGACATACTTCCTTGCCCTCGTTTTCCTCTTACCAAATGTTGTGAATCATACAGCATTTGGTTAGATGTGATATTTCTTGCCAATAGCACCGCTTCCTATTGGAAAATAAGTATGGTTTATTTATTAATGGAATGTTAAGAAGACGTGGCTAGCATCTGAAAAATGGTGACAGCAAAAATTATTACTTTGGGAGCAATATTAATTAAGCCATATTATATCCTCTGAGGTCTGTAAGTGCATTTAATAAATATCAGTTCACACACTTAAAAGCACTCTTGACTCCTGTGAATCAGAGCCTGTTTATTACTATTTGTATTAATGATTTTTGCATCCAGTCAGGGATTTTGCCACAGGAGAGAAGAAAGTAGGAAGATATCAGGGGATTTTCTGAAGACAGAGTAGTAGCAAGCGCTGTTGAAACACAGGTAGGCTAACAAAGGAGATACAGAAATAGCAGTTAAACGATGCACCAAAACAATATACAAAACTAACCAAATAAAGAGAAAGCTTTAAAATTACTCTATTAAACCGTTAGTTCCCCTTTTTCTGAGTTGGCCCTGACATCCATCCAAACCATAGAGAGAAAGCAACAAACCCTTCACCCTGTACTGAATGATAGAAAACCAACAGAGAAATAAGAGCCACCCCAGAGGCAGAGTAAAAATTCTCTAACTTCCCTTTGTGTTGATTTTGTTGCATTGTATCAAATCAGGACATCATCACCCTGTAGACTTATTTGTGCAACACCAGGACTTCCTTCTCTACCACTTTGCAACTTTGTGGAAGCAGCTCTCTAGTTCTCTGTATAGGTACTGTCATCCCTTGGTCCTTCCAGATAGGCCTAGAAACTTCTAACGGAGTAATACAGCAAACATTATACTAGTACATCAAATATTTAAGTCCTCTATGTGTCTTCTTTTAATATTTTTCCATTCATTTTAATTTATATATTGCATGCTGGAAGTGCATAGGCCAGGTAGCTTTACTTAATTGCTTCTATGAATCATTTGGCTTTGACTCTAGACCCTTTGAAGACATAACTAAAAGGGAAGAGAGGGAAAAGAAGTTTCATTGTAAAATATAATACATCTAAAGATGCCTGTTTTCATTGGGCAGTTTTGCCACATGGCACTTGCAGAGCTACGCTGCTGTCAGAATCATGGAGGCACTGACAGTTATTCCTGAAACCAGTCACCAGCTTTAATGTGCTGTAGGGCTCCAAAGTCTGTGGTGTACAATTTAAAAAAAGTTACTTGGGGAGCAAAGTAATAGTAGCAGGACTGTAGTGCTGCTTTCCTCCAACCAGGCCAATAGAAATGTTCATACAAGTTAGCTAATTGTAAAAAACAAAGAAAAGTGTGAAGATGTAAGCATACTGAAACCAGCCACCGAGAAAAGCTCTGAACACTAGCTAATTTAATGTCTACCAGGTGTAAACCTAAAAAACTAGACATCAGGCATACTAAACCATAAAGGAGAGACCGTATATTTACAAGCAGCCACTCCCTTTATTTTCAGTTTATTGTGACACTCAGACTTTGTTCTCCCCAGGATATATTCACATTTAGGAACTTGTTTATTTTTGACAGTAACATCAACAAAAATTCACAAAGAGCTGTATTTGCTATGATCTGCTTTGCTTTCTTGTCTCTCACACTTGTATGAAACAGAACTGGAAATTTGCAACTGAGAATGGATCAGAACAGAAATAAATCAGGACCACTTTCATTAGCAAGTGTTAGACCATACAGTAAAGTTTGAAAAGCTGAATCTCAGCATATTCAGATAACACTCTTTCTCATCCCACTATGTAAACATATATCCACCAAAGAGTTTTTCCAATGGGAAGAAGAGACAAAATTCAGTTAATGTGCAATACTGCAAAATGTTAAGCATTCCTGCTTTGATCCAGCAAAGCATTTAAACAGGTGTCTAATGTTATGCACAAGTAATCTCACAGAATCCTGTAACCGAGTCACATGTTTAAAATTAAGCATGTGGTTTAGGTCCAGGGTGACAAGGCTCAGCACCTTGTATGATTAAGTGACTAGTAAGCTGAAGAGGTTGTGTAGGAGTCATGTCCTTAATTGCTTGCTGACTTAATCAGTGCTTATATCTTACTGAGGTTGTATTTGCTAGTGTGCAATATAAAGGTGACCTTTAATTCCAGAATTAATATAGCTTTAGGATTCCCTTTCCTAGTTGGAACTATATGTTCTTCAGTTAACAAAATAATGAAAAACCAGTATCCAACTTAGTCAAAATTTTAGATTAAATGACTTTTTTTTTTTGTATTCCTGATAAATGATGATTCTTTGGAATACTATTCTAAACACATGATACTTTGCTTTTTCACCAATAGAGCCAGGTATGCCCTCTCATAAGTCAATGGTGCTGTTAAGGATAAAGTATGTATCAGTAGTCACGGATATGTGTCAAATATCAGAGCTCTGCTAATGCAGCAGTTATATGTAGTACTAAGCCTGTAGCAGGCTATAAAACAAAATACCCTCAGGCTGAATTCAAATTAATTGAAGTCAAGGCCATAATGAATGGCTGCCTTAAAAAGGCAGTATTTTCTAACAGACCTTATTTATTTATTTTTTTTCTTATGCTAAATTCAGGGGAATGTTGGGACATTTAATGGCAACCAAGAAAATGAAACTCCAGTTGTGACCTTCAGCTGCAGCGTCTGGATGATATAATAGTGTTGGAATGAAGTTTATTAACTGAATAGTCTCATAGGCTGTATCTAACTCATATTCATGGCTTTAATTTAATCTGATCTGCAGGCAGATGTTAACTTCTGTTTCCTGACATAAGCTAATTGTAATTCAACTTATGGCCAGAACTCAGATAAGTTCTTTGGGAAGAACCACGGATTGTTTGTGACTTATGCAGTGAGTGCATTTTTGCCTTGCAATACAACTCTGTAGCTACATCAATGAAAGATACAAGTGGCTATCTAATAAAAATTAACATGTTCATATCTCATAATAGAGACAGGCTGATTTGTAATCAGTGTAACAATATCTTTGGGGAAAAGCATAATAAAGCATCTATTTTCATAAACGTTTACAGGTGGATATCCCACAGATAATTTTTAATTATTAATTAACATGCACTTTTAGGCAATGGAATACTAAATTGTATTTAAATGTAAGACATATTAATCACAAACCTTCCACCTAGTCAGCACCTCAGTCGAGCCTCATTCAAAGTCTCTGACAATAAACTCTTGTACTGTATTGTATTAGATTACCTTATCTCATACAATAGGTTTTACCAGCATATCCTTTACTAGAAGGAAGTTCTAGTGAATACATGTGATAATACGTTATTGCTCACCTAACCCCAGTATGTCAGAAACAAATATATAGTCTATTGACAATTGTGGTAGTTAGAATACTTTTAATTTTTACCTAGGGTTTTTTGCAAGTTGCCTGGTAGTTGAACATGATCTGTTTTTCATAAATTATGGCTATTGCTAAATATGTATTATAAAGTATTGCTTAGTATTACCAACATTTATTAAGCTTGTAAATAAGACTTTTTTTTTCCCTCTGAATTTCCACAATAACATAGTTCAAGTGGGGTTTTTTTGTACCAGAAATATGGGTAACCTAGAACTGTTTAAGGTCTATAAACTGATGAAGATCTATAAGCATCTTCATCTCTTTGATCAAGGCAGGTAAAATGCAAAGATGTGTAAAGTGTTTACCACCCACAATTAAAAAGACAATTTTAAGTGCTACCCTATGGCCATATGAAAATTCTGTAATATAGAATCAGCAGTACTTCAGTGGTCTGAGTGTGGTTCTGGAGGAGCTCTAGTGGTGCTAGAAAGATTAAATTAGAAAAATTAAATTAGAATTTCAGGGATGTATATACTCACTCCCAGAGACAAAACAGGCTCACTGCTAACTTGCTTTCATGGAAGGAAACACCTTTCTGTTAAAGGATTTCGCCAAACAGAAGGTCACTCTAGGTTTGCTTTATTCAACAACTCAGAGCTGGGCCATCACCTCGGTGAGTGGCAAAGGACTTACAAAATTTGACACATATATATACTCAACACAATATTAAGTAATTTATATTCTTTGTAAAAGTCCTTATCATGTCTTGTATGTTTCAGTATATAATAGAAAATTAATCTGTTCATAATCATTATTCATTCAGGTAGACTGGGTTTTAAACCAGCCATGGTAAGAGCTCTACAAGGGACAATAAGAGGCATTCACATGGTTTGTTTTCAATAAGATATTATTCTACAACACCTGCATTCTATTAGTCATCCATTATTCTAGAATATCTTATTCTTCTCTAACTTCTAACTTAGCTAATCATCTTAAGGGCCAATTTTCCTTTACACTTCCTTATCTAAAAAGAAAGTTCATAAAACAATTTCTCTTTTGTTTGCAGAAAGATCCAACTATTTAGAGACAGGTAGTAATTAGCAAATTATTTACTAACTGCCAGAGCAATAGGACAATGAAAGTTTGTCAAGGGTGGGTGAACACTAGTATAAATACTGTTTTAATAGACAGTATTTAGACAATACACTTAGTTCATTGTGCATTGAGTTAGTGCCCTTCCATTGAAGGGCACTGTCAATAAGGATGCATTTAAATCCTGACTGATGTGTCAATGCAACACACTTTGTGCACTGCAAGAAACACAAGTAATAGATTTCACCAGCTTTTATCACTATCAATAAAGTGAAAGACACGACCTAGATTATGTTAAACTTTCTTTCTAAAAAAGAGGGTTTCCACTGCTTTTTTTCGCAGATGGTGCTGTAACTGCTTTCTAACACCATCTAAAATGGCCAACCTTCTTCAGTGGTTTACCTTCCCTTTCGTGAAATAATTCCTGTTCCTAACTCTAGTAGTCTGTATTAGCCATTTTGAAATGTGGAATGTCATGTCTCTAATTTTGTCTGAATTAATATCAAGTTTCAGGAATACAAAAAGTATTTGCTTCTTTGGACAATCGGGTCAGGTTGGCTTTACCTTCTTCAGCTTGCTCCAACTTCTTCAAAACTCCCATGTTGCCTGGTTTTCACCTTAGACTGATAATTCTGCAGTACAGAAACATCTTTTTTATCATCCCTGTCTAAGTATAATAAAAATATCTCAGTTCTGTAGCATGTTAAACCCTCCTAGATGAAGGAAGAATGCTTATGAACTCAAGATACTGTGGATAAAATGTCCCGTACTGAGGATAAGCTGTGTATTAGGAGACATTGCTTTACAATGCTTCTACAATGTGACAGAAGACAGTTTTAGACTTGAACCTACTGAGTGGGAATACACCAGGCAACATCCAAACAGGGACTACATGATGGAAACAGGTTGAAGGCAAAAAGATATTAAAACCTTACCTAAGTTTTTCAAGTAGCTGATTACAAAGAAAATGCAGGTTCAGTTATATCCAGATTGTTGGGGTTTTTTTTCAGGTTAACTGTTTGAATATTCAGACTGGGTTCCTATGAAACTTCAGTCTGTTGGATGTGGGTCAATGCACACACATTTCCTGTTATATTTTCCTCATGGTGATCAATATCTCTTGTATAATGTGTATATGTTCTTGAAAACTAGACAGAGGCGTTTAAATCTCTTCTAAACCAGGCAATGTAACTATTACTAGAAAGTACTACAGATGGCTGACTAATTGAACCATGGAAAGCTTTATCACACCATTTCTTAATTTAGAGTTAGTTATTCAGTTGAGTTCAACCTCATTTCATTACTGTTGCAATTCTATATGTATTAAGGTGAGTTTCAAATTTACACACCTGTCTGGGGTTTTTTGCAGTCTTTTGAACTACTCCTCTTTCAGCCAGTCCTACTAGACCACTGAAAATTATCATTTATTTACTGGCTTATTTTCTGAGGGTTTGGGATTGTCACTTAGTTATTAGAGCAGAAGTCTGAAAGTCAAGACTCGCATGCAGCCCTGGCTCTGTGACCTTGGACAAGTGACATGTACTCTGTGGGTTTCATGTTTACTTCTGTGCAAAAGGTATTCTGGGGGTTAATATTTCTACAGCACATTTAACGCTTTAGATGAAAGGCACTGTAAAAGCTCAAAGCATGATTTATTAATTATATATATATACACACATATCTTTCCAGTTTATGTCTCAGGTATCCAGCATGCAGATTTGTATTTATACAAAGCTGTGGGTCTTCTCCAAGAAAACAGACTTTGGCAGCTACTTGTTTAAAGTCCTTTTGCACCAGCTTAACTGAATGCCTGAGAGAATGATACTAGATCACCTTCTTAAAATGGCCTGAATACCAGCAGAAGATTAAGAAATGGTGGGAGCAAATATATTGTGTTACAAGCAAAGTGTGTATGAGCAAAGTGACATTCAGTGACAGATTGAATTGCATTATGATAAACTAAAAATGGCAGAGAGACTCAGTCCTTTGGAATAATAACTCTCTAAGATTTTCCATTTTGATAATCAGCTGATTGACAGGGCGGGGGAGGCGGGTTTCCAGTAAGAAAATGATGACGATTTTTAATGTGAAAAAAAGCTGCCTTGTCATCTAACATGGTTTCACCCTTACAACAATGGCATCGTGATCTGCAGGTCTGCTGATTTTATGAAGCCTGGATCATTCTTTAAAAAATTAGCGAATCCTTAAATTTCCCAGCTGTGGCACAACAGCAGCTATAACCAAACCCTCATCATACCAGATCATCCATGATATAGGAACACAAGCTACCTTGCATCTGGCCAGGGTACTTGCAGTGCCACCCTATAATTAACTGTTGCTGTGACTCTATTTAAGATCATGTGTGTTAAAAGACAGCTGGAGTTCCAAGGTTCCAAAGGCCTTAATACTGTCCATTTATGCATCTTGTCTTTCCTCCTGGACTAGCATAATGCAGAACCTGAGTGTGTGGGTTACTCTAATAGCATTTACAGAAACACACATCAGAGAGCTGTCTTTTGTGCTGTATTAGTATAGATGAAACAAAAAGAAGAATAGAAAATACCTAGGAGCAGACAAAGCTGCTTAGTGGCAGCATTAGAAGTAGAGTAACAAACATAAGAGAATATAGTCCAAAGAAAGGCAGGCTGGAACGACAAAAACTTCCCCGAGTTTTTATGTTTGTACTGCAGGTTATTTTTCCATATGTTTTGGCTTGTTTTCTACATGAACAAAATTTTTTGCAAGGTATAATCTTAAGGGTTTCTCTAGTCAAGGTTAAACAAGTACCAGTTTGTTGAAAATGTATGATTTTCTTTAAGTGATGTGTTGAACTGATATAGTATAAGTGATATTACTGAACTAACAAGCATTCATTTGCACTCTATATTAAATTTCTAGTATGCCTATGTGTGTGCATTTTATGTTGGCTGTTTGTTTTTTTTTTTATTGAAAGACATGAACACAATAAAATCTTCACTTAATATGTCACAGTTTTAATATATTACGGGAACAGGGAACAATTTCCAGCATTAGATTTCACACTGGAAGGCTGCTTTTTTTTTTTTTTTTTTTTTTTTTTTTTAAATATGGCTTTTGTGGAAGAAAGGTGAGGGGTGAGAATAAATTTCCTAACTGAGCAATATCAGTGTAGAAAGGGAATTATTTTTTTTCTCCAGGCATAGTAACATCCAGCTGAGAAAGAAATCTACTTTGTTGGTATACCATGAGCTAAGTCAGTCAGTTACAGGCAGCTAGAAACCAGGTCACCGTGGTCTACAGATATCCTGCTGCTGGATTGTACTGCCTCATGGAGAATGGACATGGACAAAGGTACAAATTGCATCAGCAGCAACAGCTGAGTGAAATAAGTTTAACTGCTTATTGGAACCAGATGGTGGGCTATTATATACAGTCTAGAGCTGCCCTGGAGGAACAGGCTTGAGAGATGCAGGCAGGAACAGAAAGCTTTAGTGTAAAGACTTCACAGGATGAACATGTTGAGGCACTCGTTCCTAATGCCTCTCTACCTCTATTATAAATTGTCAGGGCCGTAAGCAGAGGAGAAAGATACAAATTAGAGAAACAGATGGAGAGTCAGTGAGGCATAGAAGTACAGGTGCTATACGAACAGACGGAGTGAGGGGAGAAAAGGAAAGGAAGAGTGCTAAGTCTGACAGTCAGTGTACATCCTTTCTCTGTATGCACAAAATTCTGCAGGTGTATGACAGTTCAGTCTCGCATCACTATTTTTTCAGATAGCTCACCCCTTCTCACTAGGGACACCAGTTTCTTCCCTCTGCCATGTGCATTAAAACAAGAAGACTTCCTCCTGCGTACATCTGACTGCCAGAAGTTTTTTAAAAAGTTATCTTGTGTCAGGGCAGAACTAAATTAATATCACTAAATTAAAGCTCTTATCTCCTTAACATCAAACCAATGCCTTTTTCCCAACTCTAGACCACATTAGTTTACAAATTGATGTGAAACATGGTGGCGAAACTACAACGATCTTGCTTTCAATCCCAAGGCTGATAGTATCACTATCCTAAAAGAAGGTGCCAGTAGAGGTATTCAGTTTGGTTAACCTGATAAACTTAGACTGAAATCACCAAATGGCAAATCCAACATCAACTTCCCCTTACACAGCAAAGCACAAGCTCACCATTCTGATGTTAATTACATCAATTTTCCTTTTGAAGTAAAAGGACAAAAGATGGCTGTTATTTATCCCCAAAAGAGCTGTTTCATGACTTAGAATTGTGAGGTAACTTAAATTCAAAATTACAGTACCTTTCCTCTCTACATTTGCTGATTCTGTACAGGGAAATGTCATGAATGACAACATTCTGTAGCAGAACTGGCTCTGTGAAAGCTGCGAGGTCAAGCAGAACAGACGTTCTCAATGGGAGCAGTCTGGGGTTGTGAACTAGGTTGGCTGGAAATCTTTTGATTGACAGATTCAAAACTAATACCCATCATGCCCCAGCTTAGTTAAGGAGGCAGCCTCTTGGCAGCAGCTGGGCACAGGGCTGAGGCCTTGATCTTCTGAGAACCACTTCTGTGATTAAACATTTAACTCTGAATAAAATGCACACATTTGCCATCCTGATGACTCACTTTTAAAATGCCCTCTTTGGAGGAATTTACATTTGTCAGCAAGGCATGGCATTTCCTTCCAGTTATCATTATGAGTTCTTCCATTACTATTTGGAAAATAAGGACTTACTATTCCAGGCACTACTTCCCGGATATCACTGTTCACAATGCTCTCAGCTTCTCTATTTTTGAAAAGTCTCTGGTTCTTTCCTGCAGCAGCATGTCTATCTGAAAAATAGGATTACTAGGAAAGATTATTTATCCTTTTCTCATTAAATCCAGAAATTAGGAGGGAAAATAGCTGTTAAATCAACAAGTTCAACAACAAGACATCTCCTTTTCACACATTTTACAGTGTAAGCTTTGGAGAACATACATACTTTGACATGGTGGAAAGCATCCTCTGTGGGAGGAATGAGTCCCATTTTAAGAAATTATTTCTAGAGCTCCAACAGAGACATTGGAGTCTGGCTTCGTAATTTCTGCTTCATTCACAGCAACACTTTCACGCAAACCCCGGGTACCACCCTAAACACTAACATTAAACAATGTCAATGCTAGAGTCCTTTCTGGCACATGGTCAGAATGAACGCGTGGTCAAAGGTACACAAATGCAGCAGAATAGACTGTGATCCCAAAGTGACATCCTCACAGCTGCCACCAACCTGATTTTCTGCATGTGTTTTGGGTCACTCTGTATAACCCTTTGCTTGGCTTTAGATTCTTTGATTCGGTTTTGTTACCTCAGTTTAGTTAGCTTTAGTTATCACTGATTTACATCAGTGTTCCATCATAAAATCAGAATGATATCACAAAGGTCTGCCAGCTGGCTAAGGAGAGAAGTTGAATGCATATTAGATTTTGAAGGCAAAAGACAAGAGAGTACCATTTTAGTAGATTTATGCAAGTCATGTAGCCCTACTACAATAAGATGTCTCATAAACTATTAGCTTTTGGAACACTGCAGGATACAGCATACATTAAGCAGATTAAAAACAAATAGGAGGTGGCAAAAGACAATAGCAGCCATTTAAGGAAGGATCACAAGATCTGTTGGACAGAGTCAACGCTCTTAATTTGGAATCACTCTTGCGCAAAATTTAGCATTTGAGCCTGCTGCAGTGATACTCGGAGCAGGAGCAAGGAGAAAGTTGTCACTGACTACCTTCAAAAACAGTGAATAATTCAATGCAAGCAACCACCAGTACCACAGGGCACTCCTTTCCTGAAGAAGCTTTTTGAGCAAAGAATCTGAAAGACACTTTTATACTAAGATAGTAAATTAACAGGTCCTGACAATCTGCAAAACTATTGTTTTAACAATTGCAAAATCCTTTTTTGCTTGACTAAAATATTTCAAGGAAATTTATTCTTTGACTTATACAACACATGTAAAAGCTGAAATCTTAGACCAAAAAAATTGGCTTTCAGTATTAAGTCATTTATCAAAAAAGGTTCCTGCAGACAGAAGAAAAGAAACTTTAATATCTAACCTGGTTTTTTTAAGTGTTTTGGGCTGATTTTGGATGTTTGTTCTTACATGATCCAAGAGGCAAAAGGAGTAAACTCCTAGAAGAGTAATTGTTCAGAAATTTTTGCACTCATGCACAAATACACACAACAATGTGTACAAAGTCTACAGTCACTAGAAGGACAGATGCACCCAAGGTCTTGTTGACATTGGCAGCCATACAGGGGCAATCTGTATATAAGGACAACTTGTTCTTGAGCAACTCCCCCTAATGAGGTAGGCATACAGATTAGTTCCTTTAATATCTCTGCCATGAAGTCTTCTCTTTTTTGCTTATGAACTGAGGACTATGAAATCCTTGGAGGAGAATACTGAATAACAATAATAATAATAATAATAATAATAGTAATACTTGTTAGCAGGCTGATGACAGACTCTGAAATAGATCCCTGGAATCTTCCTATCCATATAATATAGATTCCCCCCCCAGCTAAAAACAAAGCAGCTTAATAAAAGGCTCAAAAAAGCCTGTATCATAAGCATTTTACCATTTTCCACGAGCATGAAATTATAAAGGGGAAATCATAGACTGACTAAACCTGTGTTCATTCTGATATATTTCCAGATTGAACACTGAACCCTTCTAGCTATAGTTTTAAGAACATTACCCTTTTCTGGCCATATGAACTCATGAAATGTGAAATGTTGACATGGAAGGTGCTGTTAATTGCAGTAATTTATGTTAAAATAAGAAGTGTCTTTTTCTTTTAGAAAATGTCATTTAATATTTCCCTTATGGCCTCTTTATGAATGTGTACAAGGATACAGTTAAGGATTTCTTCCTAGAATCTTGACTGAAAAGATGCATTAAGGATACCTATATAAATATTATATCTAGATATGTTACCTATTTGTGATACTAAGGGACTTGGATGTCCTAATCAGGATCAGTCTCATTAAATTAAGTGCTGGAATGATTTGTAACTACCATCCATACAAAGAGCTCTCTATTTCACATCTCCTTTTCTTCTTACAAGCTTATTTAATAAAGAGGATACCTCAAAAATAATGCTTGATGGACCTGATGAAGTAAAGTCGCATAGGTTTGTTACTGTTTGTAATATTTTCTATTATGTTTGCCATTGTGGTACCTGAGTCTTTCAGAAACAGTTAAGGTACAGGCTCTAAATTGTCTGCAGTGCTTGTAGTCATTTATATACCAACAAATTTAAAATGAACCTGATATGGTAGCATTATTTTCACTAGTGGAAAAAAAATGACACTGCTTCATCTATCCTTCTAAATAATTAATTGAATAAGGAAGAATAACCATCCTCATTGTACAGACTAAGAAGTCATCAAGAGAGATGATGTTACATGTCAAAAAAATCCTCATAAGGCAAAATTAAAACCAGAAACAAATGAGCCTAAGTACAACTGCAACGCCTGTGCAATTCTGCTCAGAGTCTAGAGACTGGAGATCAGCTGCAGAAGGAATAGACTGGCAGGAGTTTGCTTGCCCAAAAAGTTTCTGGACCTCAATTCCACCTAACATACATACTGTTGGAGTGCAGTGGATCTTCTGTGTTTTGGCACCAAAACAGGATGTGGAGACCTTAGGTCAGCCTTTTCATTTTCAGGCATCCTGTTTAGACCTGAAAAAGTGCAGCTCAATTACAAGTGTATTGATGGAGACTTTTTTTGGCTAATTTTACTTGCTAATGACAGTAAAGACAATGGTTATCTTTCAGCAGTACAGAGTAAAACATGGCATATTTTTTCATAATGTGCAGCAGAATCAGCCCAGCTGTATTAAGGTTGTCCTTTCCACAACTCACAAATCAGCCATTCATGTTTTCATAATGTCATATAAGTTTTAAGATCATAATTTTAGTCATTTTTAGAGGCTATTTCCTTTTCAATACTTATAGCATCCAGTTCAGAACTTCACTATGTAACAATTTCTTTGAAGATATGTGTCTTCTTCCATTTAATAATAATAAACATTGGTTTAGTTCAAACCTTCCACCACATTTCTGAATGAACGGGAGAGCCCCCATTGGGGGGGGCTATAATGTTAACACTATAATGACTTAAACTCTGTTATTCATACACTTCTTGGAATTAGGAAAGGCATTACCATGTGTTCAGGGCAGTCATATGGCTAAGAAGATCAACTAGGTATTTCAATCTATGGGACATGAATAGGCTTTACCACAATGAAAGAAATGCCAGCGTTATAAAAGGCAGAGCATAGATGTCATGTTTATTTTGTGCTTCAGTCTCATTAGCTCTAATCAGCTGTCAAAGCAATTAGCCTGAACAGACATGCCAAGATCTCCCCTGTAAGATCAGCTCAGGTACCTGAGCCAGACTCTGGGGAACTCCATGGCTGCTCAGTGCTGCCAGTCCCTTTCATCTCCTTAGTGCAGCGGCAGGAACGGTATCCTGAACATCCATTTTTGCAGATGGATGAGGAAAGGATACAGCATGTAGCAATGACAACTTGAACTTCATGTAATACAGAGAGAATCCTTGCTGAGTCAGCCTCAGTGATCTGTAAACTGCTATATATTGAGCCAACAATGTGCAAGTGCAGCCCAGAAAGCCAACCTCATCCTGGACTGCATCAAAAGAAGCATGGCCAGAAGGTTGAGGGAGGTGATTCCCCTCTCTACTCCACTCTCACAAGACCCCACCTGGAGTACTGCATCCAGCTCCAGAGCCCCCATCACAAGAAGGACGTGGACCTGATGGAGCGGGTCCAGAGGAGGGCCACAAAGATGATCAGGGGGCTGGAGCACCTCCTCTATGAGCACAGGCTGAGAGAGTTGGGGTTGTTCAGCCTGGAGAAGAGAAGGCTGCAGGGAGACCTTATAAAGGCCTTCCAGTATCTGAAAGGAGCCTACAAGAAAGCTGGGGAGGGACTTTTTACAAGGGTTTGTAGTGATAGGACAGGGGGTAATGGCTTCAAATTGGAAGAGGGCACATTTAGATTAGAAATAAAGAAATTCTTCACCGTGATGGTGGTAAGACACTGGAACAGGTTGCCCAGGGAAGTTGTAGACTGGCCTAGTGGGAGGTGTCTCTGCCATGGCAGGACAGGTTTGAACTAGATGATCTTTAGGGTCCCTTCTAACCCAAACCATTTTATGATTCTATAATAGATTGCATTTCCTTTTATTACCTCCTATTTATTGCAAGGTATCCCAATCGCTAAAGAGAAGGGACAGAATTTGCCCTGCATTTATTCTTCAGCTGAGAACCAGCACATGGTTTATGTTTCCCTTAAACCCTCAAAACAAGGATTAAGTGTGACTTGACTGCTGTTGGTCCAGCTGGTTCTTTTACAGAGGTGTGAAATTCATCTAGTCTGATCATAGCAAAAATATTTTAGTCTCCTTTTCCAAATGTTATTAAAACTAACTTCTGCAGAGTGAACCTTTTGCAGGAACAGCTGCAGTAGCAGTAGGTGGGGGGGACAGGAGAAGAACCCTTGACTTTTACAAGCTGTTTTAAGCTCTTCTGAGGCTTAGAACTGTTTTAGGGTGATTATGTTTGTCCCATTTTTAAAGCTGATCTGTTTTTTTGTCCTTTCTTAGATTTATTTTTATTGTTAATTTTGTTATATTTATTATTTCAATTATATTCCCCTTTCTGAAAAACTAAAATTCTAAAATTCAAATTATTAACTCTCTACTATTATGCAAAGTATAACATCTTTCTAAATAAGTCTTGTACTCAGTTATTTATCATATCATATTAAAATCAGCTAGTCATATCTTCTGCAGAGTATGAGTGTACAAATATGCTTTTTTACATGGCGTTTGTTTATTCCCCAAAGCCAACAAAGTTGGAGGCTAGGTCTTGAAGTTCTCATTTAATAATTCAGGTAAAATCAGAACAGTAACATAGCTAGCCATGAAAAAGAAAAGTAGCCACCTGAAGACAACTCAAGAGGAAGTTGCTATGACAATGGCTTCTGAAAAGAGTAAAAAATAAAAAAGATCTACTTGCTTATCAGAAGGAAAGTATGACACGGGTGTTGAGGTCATTCTGAAATTAGACCCCCTACATCAAAGCTTGCAATCAGGCTTCCTGCACTACAGCTTTCAGTGAAGCTCTAGCAGAGCTTTTGTGAATCCAAGCCTCACTATGACCCCCAACATCTGTAGAGAAGTATGAAAAATATTCCCTCGCTCACAGCTGGAATATAATGAGACACCTCGGTAACCTACACATAACGAGAGAATCAAGCACAACCTAAGCACTGAAGAACACCAATTCTCAACTCCATTTATAGATACCCAATTTGAACATCTTTCTATGTGCTGCATTAGCATATTTTTATGATGTAGAAGTACACACATGCTGTTCTACACCCGTTGCTAAAGCAAGTCACCTTTCCATGGCTCCTCTAACATCTCACCAGCCTGACACGCCTGGTATGCATCACTCCAAACATGTGAGCTGTTTATTGCCACAGTGCAAGATTTCCCTTGGAGGAGAATTCCCATGGTGAGATTTGTCCGCGGAGCCTATTCTGTGCTAGTTAAGAGACAGCTGTTACAGCAGATGACAAAATCTGAAAACAAATTGAGACAAGCATGGCTTTGATATGTGGAACTGCTGTTTTAGAAAGGCCAAGAGGTTTACATTACAGCATGGTTGTAGAGGTGGAGCTCCTACAAGACTTCAAGATCTGCATTTGGCACGCACAGTGTATACTAATACAAGGAGACAGAGCTGGGAGGAAGTGGTAGTTTGGATGTACAACATAAACAACATCTATGTTCTAATGAAAGTAAAATGAGTCACCAAAAATAACAGTTTGTGAAGGTAGACAATGGGCTGTCTTTAGGCACCATCTGAAATAGGACAGACTACAGATTTAACACTGGAGATTACCATAAAGTTTCCCAGAGAGACTTTGGATGCCAAATCTGAGATGCTGTTAGAGGTAACTGCTCCTCCAGTAAAATCCCCTGAAATCAGTTCAAGGGGTCTTCTACTAAATAACCAAAATAAGAAGCAGCTCAATTGAGTTGTCATTTCTAGATTTCTTGACCTACATCATTACTGATTTGTGCATTTTCTTTTTGGGGTAAAGAGAAGTCAAAACACTTCTACTAGAAAGAATATCCAGTTGAGGCACTGGGCCATCAACATGTTCCCTACAGGCAAGGGCTTCTGTCTGCTTCAGCCATGCAGAATTAAATTTTGTAGTAATAGGTATAAAGATGGTAATGTATTTTAGCTGATTGAGTTAGAATTAAAAATATTCTGAAATGACAACGTTGCTCCAAGAAAGTGAGAGTATCAGATTACAGCCTGTCTACTGAAAAATATACTCATGTAATGATAGATAATATATTCTACCACATGAAATCCATTTTTAACCATTAAAATGCAATGCAGTATTTTTTCAACAATTGTTATGCTTAGTTTGTCATCAAGTCATTGTTGCAATTTACCTTTAAATTTTGAGATAGAAGCTCAAATTAAGTTTAGTAAAAAATTAAGTTAAATATTCATATACTTTAAATATGTCATGAAATAATTAGAAATTATATTCAGCTACTGACAGGTTCTCTCCATCAACACCCTTTTTACCACCTTTTGTAGAAAGCCAAAATGGCACATGATAAATACCTCCATACCAAGTACCTTCCAACAACTGGATAATTTTTTAGACTTTTTTGTAAGAAAACATAACGTTTTCTATTGTAACTTTTGTAGACCAATGGATTTTGACAGCAAATTCTTTGTTCCCCACGTTTTGCTCAGCTAAATAGATAAATACTAATAAAGCAGAAGTTTTTAATATTTCCAACAATATATTTATTTTTCATTTGAGAAAAAAATAGAGACTTATTTGAAAAGGTTACCTATGCTTCTGTGTGGTTACCTATGCTTCAGCCTATGGAAACACTAATATTTTGAATAGCCATTTGTCATTATGCAGTTGAACCAGGATGAATGGCGCTTAGTCTTTACTAAGTACACACTAGTGTCAAGATACTATCACACTAGTATCTTGAACTAGAAAAAACCCCAAAATTTTACTATATTTTGCTATTTCTTTTGAGGAAAAAAAAACCCCACAGTTATCCATTGGCTGAATTTTACAATATACATAATTTTTCTACACTGAATAGTCTTTATAATGAAGCTTTTTTTTTTCCTAGGAACGTGTTATCTCATGACAATCCCTTCAGGAAGCAGATTATTTTCTTGCAGGTTTCTATGTAATAAAATGAGTAGATGTTGTGGCTGCCCCCTCCCTGGAGGTGTTCAAGGCTAAGTTGGACAGAGCCTTGTGTACCCTGATCTAGTTGAGAGGCATCCCTGTCCATGACATGGAGGTTGGATTAGATGATCTCTAAGGTCACTTCCAACCTAGGCCATTCTGTTCTGTTCTGTTCTCAGTGATGCCCGATGTTAGGACAAGGGGTAATGGGTGGAAGCTGAGGCATAGGAAGTTTCACATAAACATAAGGAG
>JANHGN010008580.1:4895-23065 GCA_024605025.1 Megaceryle maxima | reverse complement strand
GGGAATTTTTTGTGGGGGTTTTCTGTCACACAGCGCTGGGAAAAGGGGCCCGGGGGTTTTTTTATTTGAAAATAAATTTGGGCCCGGGGGCCGTTTGTTTTCCCTCTCCCCCCCCCCCCCCCCATTCAGATTTGGGTTTGTTGGTTTTGTGTGGGGTTTTTTGTTGGGGTTTTTTTTTTTTTCCATTTAATTAAAACCTCTGATCCTGCTTAATATTAGCGAGCGTGTCTGGACGCATAAATAAATATGCTAAACACATGGCAAATGCCCCAGAGCGCTGCCTGGGAGGGACACTGTGCAGCGGAACAAGCGGGTTTGATTTTAATGGAAAATCCATGTGAAGCTGTAAAAATTGGCAAGCAGAATAACAAAAGCTGACAGCATTGCATTAAAGAACTAAACTTTAAAGTGTCAGTGCTTAAAATTGTTTCCTTGAACATAAACTTGGGAGGCTGAGCTGCTGTCCCTGGAGGTGCTGTGACTTCAACTCAGCCCAGCTTGTCTCAGAGCATCACTCTGCTCCCGGCCTATTTGCTGTCTGGGGACAGCCCTGCCCACCCGAACACCCTAATTATCCCTGAATCATGCCCAGAGGCATGTGTGGCCCCCAAACACAGCACAGACAACCCAGCCTACCCCAGTGGGGCTTGGACCCATCTCCTCTCCCCAGCAAGGTGAGCCCAAAATGCTTTGTAGGCTGGTAAAGAGCACCAGGGGGTTTCTGATGGTTTAAATAAACCCAGTCCTGGGTTTCCCTGATGACTCTGTCACAGTTTACTTTTTTTCCTCGTTGTTTTGCTGTGTCTTTTCATTGGACTCATACGTGTGGAAGCAAACTGCTTAAGTAGAGGCAACTGCCAGAGGAGAAATGGAAGCTACAGGCATCTTTGAGATAGCAAATGACTTGTTTATCATCCATCCATTCTCCCTGTTGGTTTCCTTGTATAGCCAGGGATGTTTAAAGACTTTGGTAGCTGTGAAATGTTTCAATTTCCTTCCCAGCTCCCTCATCTCCTTTTGCTGTTATCACCATTAGCATTTAAAAACCAGACACAGCCAGAGCATTTACCACCTTAAAATCAATAATAAAAAACCCCCAAATTACATTTCAAGGCTGGAAACAAATGGCTTGTTCTTGTCCTCTCTTGACAGGCTGCTGTGGGGAAGTTTTATGTCTGTTAGCTCGGGTGTGGACAGACAGACAAGCTGTTAACAGCCACCTGGCAGGGACAAGAGAATCCACCCAGGGCAGAAGTCCCACCAAGGCAGCAAGTGACACTGTGGCCAGGCTGGGAAAGGTACTTTCTTTTGCATTATCCCGTGGAGGTCTGAGCTGTGCATGGGGTTTTCAGGCCCTACAGCCTATAGAGATGAGATGTTTAGTGCTATTTTTAACAAACACTTTGCTAGGAAATTTGCATCCATCACACAGATAACTGCCAGGCTCTGGTCCCGAGGGTGGCTGTCTGGGGACAGGTTTGTGCGGGGCAGGGTTGGCCCCACAGGCAGCTCCCAGGTGCTTGGGCTGCTTCGGGCATTGGCACCTGCAGCTGTTTCAGCCCACGTCACCTGACAGCATCTGAGGCTGAAATCGGGGTTGCGATAGCCTTGCTGGGCACGGGGATGCTGGAGGCGTCTTATCCTCCTCCCTCTGCTCTGGTGCAGACAAAGAAGAGCCCAGGATTTAAGATACATTTAATTGAAAATCTCAGTATAGGAGGGAAGTGAATAAGAACCTTCCCATTACCTCAGCTCTGCTTTGTCTACCCTTCCCCTGCTTGCCTGATAGAAATGCTGCAGTTATTCAGAACCCGTTGCCTTCCAGGTAAGAGAAGCATCAATCAGGGTTATGAAAGGAGAGGAGCAGCTGTTCCAGGACAAGATATTAGAAAATGATGAATCATAGGGAAAATGTCAGCGTTGATCTGTACTCTCCCTGCTAAAGCAAAGTTCAAGGCTTCCTGATTAGAAGTTGTTCTTGCCTGTTTGATAGTCAGGCCCAGGCTATGCCCAAATGTGAGGAAACTTGTCTGGGATTCTGCAGCTGCCTTGGTGAGACCACTTCCCACTGAGTGACCACCAGTGAGGTCAGCTTGTATCATTTGGTTACAACACTGGGTATTTCTTACCTGCCTTGATGTTACTGCCCTGAAAGCTCTTGGAGTGTCAAGCTAAAGGGACTTGAAGATGCCGGGAGGCAAGTTCACAGGATGATGCTTGGCCGCTAGCAGCACTACCACTAGACATGCTGCTTCTCTTAAGCTGTTTGAGCAACTTCTTTCTCTTTCTTGATACCCCTCTGTGTACGTGCAGAATAGGACAAAATAAGCCCAATTAAAGCCTGTTGTTGTAGTTTCATTCATAGTTTAGCTCAACATGCTTAGCAGATCAGAAATGTCAGTGGAATTACTACCTTCAGCTTGCATGAGATGTGGATCTTCGCCCCCCCCCCCCCCAACTTAGTGTCTGAAAATCTCCTAGGAAACGTAGCCCTAATGGTCTGCCTCCTCCCGGTGCTGTGGCTCCTGCAAACGAAGCAGAAAGCTGTGCTCTAAATGTGCTGTCTGGTTCTCCTAATTAAATGGCTGCGGGCAGGAGCTCCGTGTTGTGTTGATGGAGTTGTAGCGCTGGGATGCTGGCTTTGTTTGGCAGTTTCTTGCTGTAGCTCTTGACTCTTGGACATCTGCAGTTCCTTACTGTGCTCCAAGGAGCCCTGCTGTCATGGGAATTGCTGGAGTGGAGGTCCCAAACATGGAGGCTGGAGAGACCACATCTCTGCATGCTGGAGGAGATGCTGCCCTTGATCTTGTCGGTGACCCAGGGGCACAGACTTCTCTGGTGTGAACTGGGAGATGCAGCTTTGGACAACAGCAGTGGGTTTGGTGAGAGGTGACACCGACCTGGGGAGTCCTTCCCCTGCCCACCAACCTGCTGTACCCAAGGCTGTGGCACTGCTGTCACCAGGGCCAGGTCTTGTTTGGAAACAGGCACCAGCTCCAAGGGCTTACAGGAGTGTGGTGAACCCTCCCCCTGCGGCTTCATTAACACCCACTCGCCACCCCTTTGTTCTTTGGTTAGGACAAGAGTAGTTAATCCTCAAACTGCTCTGGTTCTCTGGCAGGCAGAGCAGCACAACCAGAGCCTTCCGGAGGGTGGTTAATGCTCTTTAATCCTCCCCTGAGGTGGGGTGTCTGAGGAGAAGGTGGTAAAGTACAGCAGCTGCACATCACGTACTGCCTGCCTGGGTGAGGAGCGTCCGGGGTCACACCAGGCAGCCCAGACCTGTTACCAGCAGCAGCGCTGAGGAGAAAGGGGCAGGGCAGGCTCTGCAGGACGCGTTCTGTGCCCAGCAGCACAGGATGCTGAGCTGTGTTGTCCCAGTTCTGTCCCAAATGGGTTTGGAGACCCCATGGACCCTCTGGGACGTTGAATGGACACTTGTTGTGGTGAGAATTTGGGGTTATGCCCCCTAATGTTGGTGCTACAGGCGGGTGTCAACTAACTCAGGTGTCTGCGCCAGTGTTCGGGGGATTATTCAGCTCGATGGGAAATCAGGTTTAAACCTTCCAGGGAACCATAGGTAAACATCTGGATAGTCTTCTGCATATAAATTTTTTTTTTTTTTTTTTTTTTAACCTGAGGTTTAACCCCAGATTCTAAACTTTAACCCAGATTCTAAACCAGAAACTGCTATTTTTGATCTACAATGTAGGAAGATTGTCCATCTATTTTTGAAGTTGCTCCTTGCAGACCAAGACTTCTCAGAGGAGACAGCAGATATGATTAAGAATGGTTTGTTGCTTTGATGGTAAAGCAAACAACCCAGAGCTCTTATAAAAGCAACTTGTTTCACCTCACACAGATTGTTCAATAAGGTGTCCAAGCAGCACGGACTAGAAATGGTAATGACCCCTCCTCAGAAATTGATTTCAAGGAGTATCTGACTTGGTGCCTCTAAGTGCCTGATAATGGTGAATGGAAGTAAAAGCCGTGGCAGGAGCAAACTCTGATTTTTTTTTTTCAGGCAGATCATAGATTGAAGGGATCGTTTCAATCGGAGGTTGGATCAGCCTGTGGCAGTCTGGGTTGTGTGCCTCCAAAGGACATTTACCAGACAATTGCTTTGTTTCCGACTCTTCCCCGTGTGTATGGTGCTAATTGCCAAGGCAGCTCTTAAAAGATATTTTCACATGCATTTGCACAACAGATTTGAAAGGCCACGAGGATGTACTTAGCACTGCTGCAAACGGGAAACGTTGCCCCGTGTTTCAGAATAATGACATTTTGGAACCTGCCAAATGCATAGTTTTGTCACTTAAAATTCAGATGATCTGCAGACCAGTATTTTTGGCTGTGATGGATTATCACTTCATCATGCAAGCAAATCACAGGCTGTAGTGAGAGTCTGCTGGTAGGGAAACCACAGCCTGAAATCAATGGATTTCTTCATTGGCCTTTACATTATCTCCCTGTCTCACCGAGCTGCTGTCGTCTAGAAAATGAACCAAATTAACATGCAGGTCAAGCATCAATGGGTGATTTTTCTTTAGGGTTTCTGTATGGGCATGAGAATATGGATATTGCTGTAGCAGCAACAAAATAATTCCATCTGTTCTGCACCCCGGCTGCAGAGGAGCTTGTGGGCTGGGTCAGCTGCAGGAGGGGGTGAATGTGGGGAGCCACCATGTGTGCCTAAGGTGGGGATCAGGAGGGACGGGTGCCTGAGTGTTTTGCATGTTGGTTGTTGGAGGTTCTGTGGGGATTTGTTCGTCACAACAAAAGAAAAGCCAGAGAGGCTATACTGTGATCTTAGTCCTGCTTCCAAATCAGATGGGGCTTTGTGTGCCTGGTTCTGCCCCGGGCCTTTCAAAGCCCTGTATCTTGCTGTGTTTAGTAGATAGTCTGTGCCTGGTTATATCTAAGGAGCTTTTGCCTTATATTGAGCACCAGAGATCACCATTGAGCTTGGCAGGAGCCTGGGACCATAACCCCGTTGGCTCTCGTTGCAGATTATTCATATCAGTTCATGGCATCAAATCCCACCCTGGGGCTTAACGAAGCATCGCGCCTGTCACACCGAGGCGAGAGTGAGCACAGCCTCAACGAGGGGGGTGGATTTACAGCTAACTGTTGGATTAAGATGAAATGTGAAAATCACTGCTAAACCCCTCGTGGTTAGCCAAGCGAGGCAAGGAGGCTTGAACCTGCCCCCGATGCCTCGCGGGTTCAGGGTGTTTTCAATTGTGAGCTTCGATGGTGAGGCTTAAAAATAATTAAATTAATGTCTGAGCCCTCAAAAGTTAATTGGGAAAGGATTATTCTAGAAGGAAACCAGAGATGCAGGGGAAAAAGGACGGCTCCCTGAGGTGACCTGTACTGGCTGCCTCAGCAGGTGATGAGCCAGATGCTGTTTTCCCTCCCTGTGATTTGTGTGTAATAGAATCCCCCAGTAGTCGCAGCAGCCAGGCTAGGGGCTCAGCAAGCCCTAGGTTTGACTAATGGCCCCTTGGGAGACCTGGCCTTGAAACATCTTGGCCACCCCCACGTGGAGAGCAGAGCAGCTCTGGCAGCACAGCAGTTTTGAGGAGAGCTGGGTGATTTCTGCAGCAGCAATTGGGTGTCTGACCTAACGTGTCTTGCTCTTGCAAGTGTGCATTCGTGCTCGGCGCAGGAGCAGTCCCTCTGCCTGTAGCAGGAGCAAGCACAGCCTTTTGCTCCACTCGGGAATAATTCTCATGCTCCTGAACAGTTCCCTGCAGGGAGCCACCAGTGCTCTTCTCATCCGCCCCACTTGAAAGACCACGTTCAGGGTAGAGGAGCAGGAGGTATTGCTTGGGAAGTTACAAAGGTCCCCAGAGCCCTGAGCAACCCCATTCAACTAATATCCCAACTTCTGACAACCAATATCCCTCGTCCTGCCCCAAAACTAATTAATTTTATACATGAGTGAATTTAACACCATCATTTAGCTCTGTCTGCTGGCAGAGACTTTGAAGTACAAACTGATTATGCAGGGAACAAGCTGGAAGCTGGTTAATAAGTTGCAACAAAGTGTGTACTGCTGGGAGGCCGTGTTAGATTAAATGTAGAATTTTATTGTTGTTTTGTCTTGGACTTCAGCTTGGAGACAAGAGAAGCAGCAGCAGAGTGTCACCAGAGAGAGAGGGAAAGAACCACAATGACAGTGCTGGGAAATGTTTAAAAACTACCTAAGTGTCAATGATCAGGATCTGACTCTGCCTCCTCCAAAAACTTCATTTACTGGGTTTTGCTTCATTTCAGACAGGCTGGTTTAAGTAGCTGTTCCCACAAGGCTCCCAAGGATTCCTTGTTTCCTGAAAAGCTCGGTGGATGCAAAACTTGAAGCTTGTTAAATTCTGAACTGTCTTTTTTTGGATTTAAATCCTGATGCCCAGTATTACCTCTGCTAAAAGCCTTCTCCCTGGATGACCCCTCAATGACTGTTTTCTTTCTTTCTGGTAGTGTCAGATAGGTGGGGAGTTATTTAACTGGATTTAAATGGCTCTCCACTACCTATTACTCACTCAGTGGCACTTCTGAGTGAAAACAGACTGGTGAGCGTGCGCTGAACTTCAGCACAAATTCCAAGAGAAGGGGTTTGCCACTGGGATGCCCAGTCTCTGCTGTCATATTCTCCAGGGATTATCTCGGTTTGGCCGCAAAGGGGAGGTAGTGGCAGTTAGAGGATTTTGAAGCTGTTTTGGTGAAGGGCAGATTTTCCATAGCCACAAAGTCAAAACACAGCTGCAAAGAGGCTTGTAAAGTCCAATTAAAAGACTAACCAGACTAGAACTTGAGCTAAGGCTTTAAATGAACCGTTTCTAAGACTCTACAGGCTACATTTTTTCTCCTCATTTCTTATTTTGCTAATTTAGAATGACCTCAGAAGGAGTTCATCTGCAAACACAGAAAGGGAAAGAAGTTGGTCAGGAGTTTGATCCCCTCCTTGTTGCGGTCTGGGAACTTTCTAGACAGCTGTGCTCTGCCCTGCACCCTGGCACGGCCAGATACCGGGGCCACGTGGCACGCGGAAGTGCCACTGCACTACACTGGCCTAGTCTGCCCGCATTTCAACCCCAAGCTACAATAAAAAAAAAAAAAAAAATAGAACCAAAGCAAGAAAATTTCAAAAGGGGATCCCAGCCCCCCCCGCTCGGCGCCTGGGTGCGCTGCTCCCGAGCGCCGCCAGGGGGCGCCGCCACTCCGGCTGCCGCAGGGCGCGGCTGGGGGGGGGGGGCGCGGACGGACGGGCGGACGGACACCGGCAGTGGTTGGGCGGGGGGTCAGGGGCAGTGCTGCGGGTCAGGCAGTGCCTGAGAAGGGGCCACGGGCAGTGGCTGGGGGTCAGGCAGTGCTGGAGGCTGGGAGGGGGGCAGGACTTGCCGCACCGTGCATCAGCTGGGAAAGCCCGAGGTCTGTCTGTCTGTCCGTCCCCCAGCCCAGGGCGGACACCCCGGCAGGGATGAGGGGTGAGGCCGAAGCTGGCGGCTCCCGGGCAGGGAACAACCTTTCCATCTCCACTGGTGCCCCGGGGCCTCGCTGGTGTAAGCAGGAGTGACAGGGAATTACCCCTCGGTCTGCTGCTCCCCTCGCAGACGTGGCTGCAGGCGGATGCTGGAATCTGTTTTGCAACCTCTGAAAGCGCTGGGATGAGGGAGGGGGCCAACGGTGGCTTTGTCCATCAGGAGCACTCCGGCTTGGCTGGGATGCGTGCGGGGCTGCGGTTCCACTGACGGCTCCACGCGATCCCATCTCTTCTGGCTGTGCTCCAAAAGGTGCTTTGTGATGGGCAGAGAGCTGGGACCATCTGTGCTTACAGAGGGCAGCAATTGTCACTCTTGACACACACAGTTGCCAGTGTGTGGCCAGACCTGGCGTAAGCTCTTTTAGGTCTTATTTTTTAAAAATACATATATTGCTCGAGCCACTTCACAACGTTCAAGGCAAAGGATGACTTTTTTTTTTTTCTCTTTTGGACCACACGTGAAAGCTCTGCCATGAGCAGATGCTGCTGGCATTGCTTTCATCCAGCTCCCCTGATACTGTTGCTGAAGGTGTTTGCTCCTAGTCCATCATGGGTCAGTTATGACATGCCCACCAAAGTATGTCTGATGCCACTGGGGTCAGGGTTTCTGCATAAACACACCTCGCCAAGCGATGCTGCTGCCATTGCTTTCCCACTAGTTAATTCCCGGCCAAATCCCTTGTAAATGAGACCGAGGTCTCTGCCCCGAGAACGCCTCCTGTGACATTCTTTTGGTTACACATAAGCAGCTAAACATTTTGGAACTTGTCAGGAAATTTTCACCAGTTTAAAAAAGAGATTCGGTTGAGATTGTTTTGTTTGGTTTTGCACATGTGAAATGTCTGGTTTTTTTCCTTGTGTCTGGCAGCAGAGTTGCAGTTCAAGAATATTCATCTGCTGACCTTGCTGGCTTTCCTCAAGCTGTTTTTATTCCTACCTCTATCTCTTGCTTTTTCCCCACCTGTTTAGACTGAGACAAGAATCATCTCTTACATGCTTCGAAGTGTGAGGAGAGGGGGTAGGGTTATTTTTGTGGCTGACTGGGCACATGAGACGCAGAAGTTGTCCTGATGTGCACATTAACCATTGCCTGCATAATGCCAGGTTGATTTTCCTCTTTTCGCCTTCCCATGAAGCTTCTGCCACAGCCTGTGGCTCCAGGAGGACAGAGCACTAGGAACAGGCGTATGAGCAACGATTTTTTGAGTTTAATCGCGGCATTAAGAAGGAACCCCTGCTGTGTGCCTCAACAGTGACTCCAGGCTTGGCCCTGCATCTTGCAAAACCAATTTGGCATTCTTAGGAGAGCTGATGTTTTTGGCTAGTTGGAGCTTCTGATAAATGTTGGCACATCTGATTTATTGTCTGACTCGGTTCCCAAGGAGACCACATAAGGAGCAGTCTGAGATAAGCAGCTTATAACCTAAAGGTGAATGCTTTAAAATATCAGCATCCCTTTCTCCGTTCCCATTGACAGTGAGCTCTTGCTTTTCCCCTGCTATCTTTATTTCATTGTTACCAGAGAATTAAATACTTTGTGTTGTGCTGAGGAACCTTCTGTCTCTACCATTGGCTGAAGTTATACTTTCAGTTAGATTCTCTGTTGTCACTCTTCATGCAAATTTGTTGAGCATAATGCCAGTGTCTTTTATTCCATGGCCTGATGACAGCCATCGTGCTGAGCCCCCAAGCTGGAAGACCCCCAGATTGCCGTGGAACGCGCACACACGTGCATTTGCTGTACTACCCTCACCCCCAGCCCTGCATGTTTGTGTGCTTCAACCTCCTGCCTTGGTTAGGAGTTCAGTTGTCCTGCTCTGGTTGTGGGACTGCACCAGCTGGAGAAGGCATCTGATGTGTGGGGTACAGTTTGAGATGGTGGTGATCTTAGGATGATGCTTTTCCAGTAGTAGCCTGAGCAGGATGTCAAGCAATGTGACCGCAGCAAGAGGGAGACTGTCACTTCCAGTGATATCAACACTGTGATAATACTAGAGAGGCATCTGAGGGTACAGCTGAGGATCTGCAGGGGTCCTGAGGGGGCTTCTGGGGGCAGTGGACTAACAGCAGCTTAAATCAGGAAAAAAAAAAAAAGCCATTTTGTCAAGGATGAAACACTTCTTACTTAGCATGAAATGATTACTGGTTTAAAAAGGAAGGAGCTGGATTGTCTGGTTTACAAAGAAATTTGGAAGGTAGAAGGGGGGGCAGATGTGCTCCTGGTGGCACAGAAAATATTTGAAACCTGTTGCTAGAGATCTGGAAGTGTTGGACTACTATCTGGCAAGATACTGGGGTATCATGTGCTGTAGGAACAAAGACAGTTGTCTCTTGAAGCATTGGCCAAGGCAAAGGGATGTATTTGAGGGTGTGGGACCAGCAGTCTGCTCGAGCACAGTGATAGACCCATCTTTTGAGTGGCACAAACTGCTCTCTCGCTCAGGCTGGCATGCCCAGACATCACTTGCTACAAAGCCAGCCTCCCCACCTCTCCGGCGAGAGAAAGGGTGAGTCTTGTCAGCTCCTCATACACCTTTTTCCCCTGAGCACATTCCAGCTGGTTCAGCACCCGGGGTCAATTTGCGAAGGTGTGCACAGACCTTGCGGGCTCGATGGATTCACCCGACTCGACTTGTACTTTACACTTTCCCACCCACTGCTCTGTTACACCCCCTCCGAGGCCACATCTTGCAAACAGCAGCCTCCTGTGCAGGAGCAAAAGAAACAAGATGGTTCTGGATGTGCCCAAGTGCGTGGTGGCAGCCTGCGAAGGAGATGCCACGCTATGAAATACATGAATATCCCGGGTTGCCTTTGTCAGTTGGTGGCCACCGTGACTGTCCTCTGTAGTGTGCTGGGTCAGGCTGAGATCTCTCTAGGAGGGTGTTCTCCTTTCTCTTTCTAGCAGTGGCCAGAAGATGATGTCAAAACTCTGCATTTGTGAGTTCCCAGCACTTGTCCCTTTTTTGTAACCGAATCAGCAAAAGGAAGGTCCCAGTTTCCCGATTTTTCTCCCATCCTCCCGTCAGCAGTGTCTAGGAAGTTAGCAACCCAATGAAGCAGCCATTTAGCCACAAACACCTCCCCTTCCGTGAGGTGGAGAGTGGCAGCAGTGGCTGCTGCTCTGACCACTTGCTGAGCAGGGAAGGGAAAGCTTAAGAAAGAGGTCACTGGGTCTGTGCTGTGGCATCAAAACCTGCGTTGGTGTTGAGTTTCTGCTCTTCAAAGCACATGTTTTTCAGCCAAGATGCACTTTGTTGATGCCTCTTCTCCCTAGGTCATTTGCAATCCAGGCTTGTTCTCAAGGAGTAAGTTGGGCCAGTATGAGTGTTTGTGGGGGAGAGGTTAAGTGACAAAAAGGGAACCAGTTCTTTTTCTAGCAGAGAAATGTTCAGACCATAATTATTGTGTCTTCTCCATGCATGTATGTGCATGTACACACCCAAGCATGGCTGGCTTTGATCTCTGCTGGGAGGCTCGGGAGAATACAGACACTGTAAAATCAACCTTCTGATTAGGGACAGAGCATGGGGATAACTGCCCTGCTTGCCCTTGGGCTTCGGAGAGCGGCAGGCTCGGCTCCCGCTGAGCATCTCCTGCTAACCATTATAGATACTGGGAGATGTGATGCTTAAAATACACCAGCAAGGTACTGGGAGGGGAAAGTGATGCTGCCATGTTGTCAGGTCTGGCAACGTACACTACAATTAACTCCAGAGTCATCAGTGCCTGTGGTTTGAACCCTCTGGCAGCAGCAAGGAGAGGCTCGAGTGAGGCAGGAAGAGTGTCAGGTTGTTATCAAAGTGCCTGCCACTGTCCCAGAGCTGCTCGTTATTATGTCCTATGATTTTGGTGGTTGATTTACCGCAAGCGCCGCTCAGTTTGCTGAGAGCTGCTGTGCCATCAGAGTGGCACAAAGGGAAGGAGAGATTCGAGTTCATGCATGGCTGGCATGTCTGTATCAAGTCAGAGTGGGGATCCAGTTAATAAGGTAAAAGGTTCCTCATGGTGGCCAGTGTCAGGTGCTTTTCAGCAGTTTTGAAATTTTGATTTCCCGTAAGAACTGGAATGAAAAATTGGACATCTTCTGCTGACTGTGTACTTCCTGACACTTCTGAATGCTGCCTTCTGCTAGCAGTTGAGATGGGAAAAAAAAAAAAAAAGATGTATTTATCTGAATTTTAAATTCTAAACTACAAAGAAAGTAATTTGGACTTTGGGTAAAACTTGAAGCAGGGTAAAATTCCCCTTAAAGAGTAAAATTCGCTTCCAACCTGGGGTCTGGTAAAAAGCAGAGCAGCGTTGTGGAAAGTCTTGTGATGGGCCTTTGCACAAGAGCAGATTGCTTAATTTTTTCCAAACATTTTAGGCGCTTATTAACATCCGAGTGGATGTGAGGGCAAATCTGCAGAGGCTTTCACAATCTTCCCTCAAATGTGTTGAAGCCAACACAATCAGAGAATGATTTGGTTAATTGGCCGCTCTGTGAAGAAACTATTACAGCTTTGGTGTTCTGGTGGTCCAAAGCCATCTACTGCTCTCTCTGTATCCACTTACACCGTGGTGAGTCCAGGGAGTAAGTGAACTGGCCAAAGCAAAGTGGCTCGAAAGAGGTTTGAGAATTCTATAACTGAAAGGACCTTGATTTTGTGTCTAGTAGCCGAAGAGTTTGGCATGAGTACGCGGGTTTTGCAGGTGCGTTTTGGGTGTAGATCCTGTCTAGGCTGTCTTCAAATGGCCTGGGGTCTCCAGCTTCACACGCTGTGTTTTTAATCGAGGCCGGAGCCTGCTCGCAGCGCTCGCCACGAAGACTGGCACTCTGCACATCCGAGGCAGCCTGCTGCTCGCTATCTTCCAGCTCTTCCTTTGCCAACGTCTGCTGAAAAACCTTTCTGGGTACGTGCTGTAAGCACAGCAGAAATAATAGACCAGATTCATTCTTACTGAAGCTTTGCTAGTCTCAGAACTAAAGATATACTTCTGCTTTTTAAAAAGAAGACAAATAAAGAGATAATAAAAGAACAGCTACTGGCAGAACCCCCAAAAGGTGTAGACAAAGGGCGTTTGTATTCCCAGGTTTCTCAGTGTCCTTTGGTCCCGAAACGCCTTTGCTTATCTGGGCAGTCTGTTGCTGGAGCGTGGCGTTGGCTCTGGGAGGCAGACAGATGATAGAAAGAGGCAAAATCAAATGATTTTTTTTTTTAATTTATATCTTATTAGCTTGCTCTCGTGTATGGAACTGTCAGATGCAGCCAGTAGATGCAGGACCGGTTTCTCTTTGGTTTTATGGTCCCAGAGCACCTGTATTTCCAGCATTGTGGAAATTTCGTGTTCCAAAACAGGCCATATGCTGGAGTGGGATGAACTAATAAGCTTCTGCCATAGCACAGCAGGGAAGAATCCCAGCATGGCTGCAGCTACATTGGAGCGATACTGGGTTATTTTTAATTAGCACTTTCCTGCAGGAAATAAGTGTAGCCAGAGGAATGCAAAAGATCAAGTCTTTTTTATCGGTTTTGCTTTATAACTGCCTGCACAAATTTCTCCATACGTTGACATGCAGATGGCAGTGCCTGAGAGTGCGATGGTGCTAATTTCCCTTGTGTGGCATTACCCAGAGACATCAAGCTGTCAGCATTCAGATGACATAAGAACTGAAGCACCAGAGATTTTGTTTGGCTTCTATTTGACCGGCTTTGCTCCCTGTTGTTGTTTCTTTTTTCCCCCCTCCCTCGTTGCTGTCCAAAATGCGAGGCGTGCTTTCTAATGAGAAATCAATAGAGTGCAGACTCACTTTGTTAAGCTTGTGTCACGCGTGCAAGATGACAAGAGACACAGCAGACAGTCAAGCAGCTAAAATGTCCCCTGGCTAATAGCTGCTTGGAAATGCTGATGTTTTTTTCAGAGCAGAGTTGATATTTCCTGATGAGAAGGGGGAATTTTGGGTGGTGTATCAACACCTTGGAGTTAATTTCAGAGGAGATGTTCAGGGCAGACATCCTGGTTTTGTCTCTCATCATTTTGGTGCAGTGCACAAATTGAAGAGCACATCTCTGAGTCCTATGGATGCTGCATCTATACAGGTTTGGAATAACCTGTTTTCTTTGTAGGCTTTTTATGGGTATTTGGCTAGAGGCTGTATCCACTTGGTGTGCTAGAGCAAGAGAAAAGCCTAATAATGCAGCAGAAATCCAGAAACACTGGCCTAGAGAAGGATCCTTGCTTGAAGGTGATTGAGCCTGTGTGCTGGAAGAGCTGAATCTAGTCATATACTTGCAAATGCCTGTTGGGATAGGAAGGAGTGATCCATGGCTGTGGGAACAGGCATGGCTTGGTTCTCTGTTGTAGTCTCGGAACTAAGGAGTCTCCTCTTTGGGTTTATGCAGCTGGGGCTTTACCTCTGATCTCTGAAAGAGCTGATGGTGCCGTTCCCTTCCCATTCCCTGTCTGCTTTGTTTACAGTGCAAGTTCTCAGAGTCTACCAGTGGCTTTGGTCGTACAGCTGCTTGCACAATAGGCCCCCGTAGCTGTTGTACTACGCTAGGCTGCAGACACTCCCTTAATCCAAATAACAGCACACAAAGGCTGTTTACTCGGGATACGCGCTGTTCCTTGGGGTATGTTTCAGAAACCACACAGACTGCAAACGTAATAAAATATGGAACAATGACCTCTCATGGAAAAGTAATTGGGTGATTTATAATAGATGACCATTTGACTTGACTTTAAAAAGCATGTCAGCTTTTGCATGCCAGAGAGAAGAGCGGAAAAGAAAGGATAGCTTAGTAATTTCTGTCTCTTATTATAGGACTCCTCCTCAGACCCAAACCCCGGGACTTCAGGTTCTCTCCTAGGAGAGGTGACCCGTCTGTCATCTGGCTTGAAGTGGATGAGCTGCATTCCAGGTTAAGTAAGAAGAGAGTGTCTTTCAAGTTGAACCTCCCTCAGTAATCACCGTAGGGGTTTGCACTGATCGGGATCACATGCTGCGTTTCATTAGAGCGACGCTCGCGTGGCCCTTGCAGCCTGATCCCTGCTTGCCAGTTGCTTTGCATCTTGGAGTTGGCCGCAGTTCAGTGGTAAAAGAATCCTTAACTGTTTGTCATTGTGAAGCGCTTTGGGGTGAATGGTGTCACGTCAATGTAAGGTTCTGATGAAGCATTAATCCAAACTGGAATATTGCAGAAGATTTAAAAGTGCTTTTTTTTAGTAAGTCTTGTTTAATATGGAGAGGAATCAGTTTATCTCTGTCTTGCTAGGACTTCCTCCTGCCCCTCCAGCTAGGACTGTGCACTGCAGATTATGCATTGCAGGGAAGAAGATGTTTGACCATCGATGGCAGTGTGATCACACAGGTCTCTGTGATTTCAGAAATCAAATCGAAGTTATCCTCAGTGGCTTTTGGAATTCTACTTTCAAATATTTTCATCCAGACAAATCCGTGACCCTGAGCCTACAAGTCCATGTTACACAACCTCCTACAGCTGCAGAGCTGCTGGGAAGGGGCTGGCGCATCGTGTGCCCGAGGAGCGCCCGGGGCACGTCCAGCACTGAGGCTGGTGGCAGCAGTTCCTGCTGAGCCATTCGTGCCAGGGACTCTGGGAGTCTTGGAGAAGCTCTGACAGAGTCTAAACTTTAAGACCCTTTGCCTGGTGTTCAGTCCCTTCTGAATAAAACTAGATCTGATTAGAGACACTAAAGTTCTTTAATGACTTGCCTTGTGTTCCTTAACGAGCAGAAGGGAAAAGCCTTATGACTTGGGTCTTGTTTTTCAGCTTTGTGCTCTGCTTTTGGCTTCACTGGCTGCAGAGCAAAGATCACATAAAACTCTACTGCAGAATCCTTACCAAAGGTGTCAACAGCTGCCCTGTATCCAACTGACCCTTGCCTTCAGAATGATTCCCAGCAGCTTCCAGCATTGTGCTGCAACGTACGTATCTTGTATGGTGAAGAGAAGAGAAACAAAGACACCACTGAGACCTGAGTTGTCTTATTTCAAGGAAAGCTTTAGGTTGAGGTGAAATTATTTGGAGTGTTTCTAGAAGTAGGGTTTGGTTTTCTGCCAGCTGTTTAGTTTTAGGTGTTTCTATCAACCTGGAAAGTGTTTCCCTACGCAGGGCAATCCTTGGAAACTGAACCCAAAATATTCAGGCCCTGGAATAAGGAGCAGGGGCTCTACCACAAGCTGCTTAGTCAGTTCTTTTTTTAATTTCAGATGGAAAGGGTATAAATAACCCTAGACATGATTAGTGTGTTTGGTAACACTCATGACAGCTGGGGCAAGAGATGAGGGTTGTTTGCTTTGTGTGTAATACCTACAACTCCTTCATTGTCAAAAAAAAAAAAAGAGGACTTAACTTACTTAAAAGTTGGCTCATTTTTTATTTCAAGCTGCTGCCTGGTTGAGATGAACTAGCTCCAACAGGCCTTTAATTAAAGTAGTTCACAGTAGAACTTCCAGTTCTATGTGTACAAACAGATAGAGAGCAAAAACAGAATTATTGACTCGATGCAGAGAAATTATAGTTCTCTGCTGCTCTGTGGGAGAAGAACTCTACAGGCAGCTCTGCCTCTGACACAGAGTTGGCTCCAAATTGTGAAGGTTACAACCAGCGAGCGCTGAACTTGCCACAAAGCAGAATTACATGACAGGAATTTGATTTAAACTGTTGTGCTATTTATACAAAAACAATCAGATGTATTTTTAGCTCATGAATTCTGTTGGGAAAAAAAACCCAAACAAACAACTTTGTGTGAGATGTCACCTTGCCAGCTTATTACTGTAGGCACAACATGACCAAATTCCTGCAGCATAGAAAACTGGCAAGAAGAGGGAAGTTGTGTTACAGATTTCACTGACTAAATACCTTTAAGACTGAGAAACTGTCAGGTCTGGAGGTGATATTTTTTGTGTGTGTCTCTAACCCAAAATCCTAGTAGTAAGAACCTAGTTATTCAACTAGTTAAATACAAGTAGAAGTTGTTATTTCATTGTTTTGATTACCTGAGCTCATTACACATCCATATTTATTAAAGTCCAGAAGACTACATAGTCCAAAACTTCTATTTAATGAGCAGACATAACAGAGGGAGTCAAAACAAGACATAGACAGACAAATATATACCAATATACATTTAAACAATGCAGAAGAGGTAGTACCATTAATTAAGAATCATATAACACACAGTAAGAATGCTAAGACAATTCAGGTCTGCCTCACTGCACCTCTTCCAAGTATTCCAAGAGGCTATAAAATGACTTATTTGGCATCAATCTAAATTTAAAAAAAAAAAAGTGCTCTGTTCTCTTCTATGACTGTACCTTGAAGTTTCTAAAAGTGATCCTTCAGGTGAGTAGCTGAAGGGGACAGTATTTAGTTCCTAAGTTAAATACTATGGCTGTAACAAATCAGATAATGAGCTTTGAATCCATTACTTCTTTCAGGAACCTGATTGTCTGTGCACTTCAGGATGTAAGGTTAGTCACAAACAGCAAATATTTAATCTGATCTTTTTCTTTTCTCTAATTTTCACCCAATTGGATGACCGAGTTCTGTTCTGGAGGGATGCCTCCCCTACAAGGGGAAAAAAATAACACCTACAACTGGATGGGTCGTATTGTTGAACTTAAGAAAGCCTCCAGTGTAGTCCTGAAGTTCTCTTAGACATGAACTAACTGCAGTATTTAGGCTTATTAGAGGGGGAAAGGGAAAAAAAAAAAGAGAACTTAATCTCTGTAGAAACATGATCCTAAAAGTACTGAAAGATGAAGATGGGAAGGGTCTGTAAGATTGCTTCCCAGTCCACGTTCAGGAGCATCCTGGTGTGATTCAGATGCCCAGGGAACAAGCTGCTAAAGGCAGGAGAGCAGATCAGAGAGCCAAAGCTCCAAAACTTTAAGCCACTTATGCAGCAACTCTGTGTACTCAGCATAGAAGCCCTGGGCAACGGTCTGTGCGACCACAAAAGCAGAGCTCTTTCAGAACTTTGTCAACCAGACTATTCTTAAGATTTTTAATCTGTACTTAAATGAAATGCACCTTAAAAACTCCAATACTTTAAGCAGCAGAAAGACTGCTCTGTGAATACTGTTTTAGGAAAGAAGGAAAAAAACCCAAACTCCAGGTAGACAAATTATCAACCGTTGAGACTTAAATGTAGGAATCAAAACAGACCCAGACCTCAGTAAATGCACGTTCCACCTGCATTTCCAGATCTAACCAAGGTGTGTCCCTAGTCAGAAGATACACACCAGGCAGATTCAAGAGCCTAGAGGAGGCTACAGTGAAAGAGGGAGATGGTACCTTCCTTTTTTTAGGATTGTTTTCCAGATTTCCTGGTTTCCTGTATTGTTTAAGTTCTGATGGGCCAGCAGGAAAAAAAAAAAACAACCAACCAAAATCCAAACCAAACAGCAATGCAACAAATCCAGGGAAGATACTGTAGCATGATGTAGATAACATTTATCTGATATACTCCTCCTCAGAGATGCAGGATGTGTCTTCATCTGTGCTTTCCTCCAAATCTGGCAAGTTGCCCCAGAGCAAAACATTCACACCTGGTGGGAAGGAGGAAAGAAGACAAAGGACAAAAAAAAAAAAAAAAAAAAAAAAAAAAAAAAAAA